>NW_019104586.1:630948-655623 GCF_001995035.1 Momordica charantia
TCTTTCTGGTTGCGACGGCGGAGGCGGCGGTGGTGGTGGGGAGATTGTGATATAGGGAAGAGGAAATGGCGGCGGATTCGTCATGGTTGATCTTCAATGTTTGAGATTTTTCCGCCATGATTCTCCGGCGATTGTCGACGAACGGAAATTTGATGCAACAGATTACAGATACGTACAACCAATGAACTAAAAGTAGAGCCTTAAAAAATAAAAGAAAAAATTACAAATTGTTTTTTCTTTTTTTTATTTCTTTTTACAGAATGAATTATTTGAGAAGTGGGCCCACGTCGTGGCTCTTTGCTTGCAGATATGTTGACGATTGGCTTGGGACCTTAACCCATCTTTGTCAAGGTTTTCAACTCAGACGATGAAAATGTTTGAAATCCCCATTTTATGAGAATATTGATGAAATTATTGATAAATTATCGATCTCAACTAATATTTTTGTAAAAAGTAGAAAAATTAAAAGGTTGTAAAAAATATTTAAATTAATATACAAAATTTTTTCTATTTCTAAGTTAAAAATATTAATATTAGTGTTAATATTATATTATATATTAATGACTTTTTATGATATTTTTCATATTTTGTCGATTTTTTTATTATGATAAAAATGTCAATTTATCTTTTATGTTGATATCAAATACATAGATACATAGACATATTGATGAAAATGTTGATATGTCAACCTATATTTAATTTCATGATCCTTGTCGACCATTTATTTCAATAAAAAAAAATATTGTTTAATTAAAATTTGTCGTCTGTATTTATTCACTCCATGCCAATTAATATCAATATTTTAATATTGAGATGAATGTTCTCATTATAATTTATAAATTAATTAAAAGAATAGGGTGTTACTGTCAAAAGAAAAAGAAATTCTATTGCACATAACAATTGTTCAAGGCACTGGTAATCTCTTAAAGAATATATATTTGAATATCCACCAATATTAAAAAGACTATATAGTTTTATATACAATTTAATGTACATATGGGATATGTACAATCCACGTGGTAACCAAACTAAAAAAATTGGTTATTGAGAATTAAGGTTAGCGGCCAACCTGGGCCTAGTTCAATCATCTATAGTAATCTTCTCTATAGATTGAAGGTATTGATCACTGCCTAAAATTATAGTGTAATATTTTTTAACAAAAGAGAAAAATGAGAAAAGAAAAGAAAGCGTGAGAATAGCGTAGACAAAAGAAAATTAACTATGCCAAACACAAGACGATGAAATAAGATTCTAAATAAATAAAGTCAAACATGAGAATATCATGTCTTTTTTTTTTTTTTTGTAAATGTTAAAGTATATTGCAATAGAAAAAATGATGTTGTCCTGCATGAGAAGCAAGAGACCTACAAAAAATGGGGTAGGAATATGAACAATAAAGACAACAACATAATTAAAGAAAACGAATAAAATATGAAAAATACATTAGGAGCTAGAAAAATATGAAAACAAATCTCAAACAGACCTTATCAAAGGTCGGGTATGAGCGTAAACATCACTTTGAATAAAATGTAAAGACGACTGAAGGTGGATACGAGAGACACCACCATATGAATTTTTTAATTACATCCTTTCCAAATATGAGATATAGAAGTAGTTTAAGTAATCTTGTATATTCTACATCTAAGTGAACGGTCTCTACTAATACGAAATATCCATGCTAGCTTTGTTGATGCATAAATTTGGATACGTTTTATGATGGCGAAAGCTCCAATGAACACCTACACACAAGTGAAATCTGCACATCGATGTGGTGCTAAGCCCAATATATTTTGATGCCTACGTTAGCAAAGTGTTTCGTTGAGAGTAAAAGTAGAGTTGTGAGAGTGTATCTCATGCCCCAAGTCTCTCTTTTTATTTACAGAGGGAGTCTTCTTGAGTTGGTTTGAGTGGACCAAATTGACTAAATTTGGATCGGCTCGAGTCTGATTTGATTGGGTGGTCTGATCTGGTTGGTTTAACCCAAACGGCTCGACCCATAGCAAGCTTTGTATCCTACAAGCAAATAAAATATATACGGGAAATCCTTGGATGCAATCATTTTAAACTCTACTAAAAACTAAAGACCAAATTTGGTCATCGTTACTAATAAGTATTTAACAATTTATTATTTCTTTTTTTAAAAAAATGTTTATGTTTTTTTATTTTTCGTTCTAGTTGTCAAACATGTTGAGGAGCGAGGACAAAATTGGTCCTCACTCGTAAAGAGTCTTGAGTATTTTTCAACAGCAATTTAGCCATCTTTAGAGTTACTTTCCGGCTTTTAAGAAATATAAAGAAAAAGAGAAAAAAATTTGAAAAAATCCAAGTCACTACTTTTTGACGTGACATAATAAATGTATTTAAAAAATAGAATTATTCCCTAATTATATTCTTTCTTCTATGGATTCGCTCTGTATTCTTTACGCCACTCAGAAATTTATTTTAAAAAATTAAATTAAATTGCGTTCCGGAACTACAACTTGCTTCCAGATTAATTAAGGGAATCCGGCCGAAATATATACGATTCGATATGCCCTACTTTGTCTATTATTACCTTACAAAGCATAATATATGTACTCAAAAAAACAAAAAAAAAATAAAGAAAAAAAGAAAAAAAAGTACAATATATATATATATATATTAAACCAACTACGTATGTATTTTCTTTTTAAATTTTGTGATAAGCAATTTTGAATTTTGTATCAACTTCTTTAAAAATTCACGCATTTTTTTTCTTTTGAAACCAAAAATTCACCCACCTATAAGACATAAAATTTAATTTTATATTTAAAAGATCAATTAATTTTTAAAAGTATCGTTGGGGGCCATTTCTCACCAACATATATCTACATTTGATAGGTCCATAATGTCGAACCAACAAGAAGGAGTTTGAACCAATCCAAATGACTAGTTGAAAAGTCATTATTGGACGAGTCGTCCTATGTCTCCAATCTCGACCCCTTGAAATCTAGGCCGAGCCGAGGCCAACACTAATTAGAGGACGCTCTTTCATGAAATGATATCCGACACACTCTATGGCAATATATATGTCGTGATTCTCGAGCTGTCGTAGAATCGTTGGAAAGTTGTTGGATGCCTTATCGGAAGCTCCACCTATAAATAGAGACCTCCTAGCTCATTTTCAGGTACGCGAATTACATTCTTTCTCAAAATAGCTCGGCTAGCTAGGGCTGTTCACGAGTTAGGTTGAGTCGGGTTAGGGGGATTTTTTTGGACCAACCCAAATTTTTGGGTTGATCAGATCAGAGACCCGACGAAACCGAACATGATAGGCAACCCAACCCAACACAACCCAAAATTTTCGGGTTGGATCAGGTCGGGTTATCGGGTTGCTCCTAATTTCATCTTCTAGATCCAGAAACCAATAGAAAGAAATAGGAGAGAAAATCTAAGCCTAACTTAAGAATGAACAAACTGCCACTCTGATACCATCGTAAGAATGAACAAACTACCACTCAACCCAAAAGCTTAAGCTAATGGGTCGGGTAAATTTGATTCATTTATATGGTTTCTAATAGCATTGACATTGGTTGTTGGGTGGCATTGGTATTGGCATTGGCCTTGATTGTTGTTTGGCATTGGCGTTGATATCAACATTGGTTGTTGGTTGGCACTGGCGTTGATATCAACATTGGTTGTTGGTTGGCATTGGCGTGGTTGTTCGTTGGCATGTGCATTCTTAGCTTGAACCTTGTTTGTTTAGCTTCATTTAGTTTAGTTTTAGTTTTAAGTTTTTAACATTAGAGTTGTTTTTCTATTTTGATTGACACATTAGTTTTGGCTTATTTAGCTAATTCATAATTTAGGGAGGATGTTAGATAATATTATTTGAATTAGATTTAGTTTAGATTATATTATTTTTGAATTAGATTTGTTATGATTTTTTTAATTTTTAATTTTTTAATTTTTTTGAAATCAAGGGAACTTTCATTGAGATAGGTGCTCCACGGGCTACATTATATGGAAAATCCTGATAAGCTTCATAAATCATCCAATTGGGGATAAAATGAAATGAAACCAACAATTGGAAGTATTTGAAGAAACCGCCTCAGAGGTTACTCTGTGGGCAACACTATTTGCATGTCTGGGAATATGCGAGAACACCACCTCACAGGAAGATGATAAATATTCTTGTTCCTATTATTATGATCAGAAATTACAGTATTATATAAATAGTTCATTAGATTGGTAAAAATAATTTAATTAAATTAATGAAATCCTATTTGTTATTCTCGTTATTTTCTCTCTCCCCTTAGAAATTAACATCTATAAAATCATTTAACTTTCGTTAATTCTTTGAGCAGGTTCAAACATTAATTTTTAGGTAAATTTAAACGTTTTGTGGCATAAAGCACATTAATTTTTAGGCAAATTTAAGCGTTTTGTGGTATAAAACATTAAATAGAGAAAATTAATCCTATCAATTTACTATATACAAAATTAAAAGTTAAAAGGATTTTAATGATTAGATAAGCTAGAAGGTCAAATACCAAATTTATAATTTGACTTTTTATTATTATTATTTTTTTAAGAATATAACGTTACAACATAAATCGAGATTTCGACATATAAGAGAGAATGAGGCCTGAATCAAATGTTTTGTTTAATATTTCAACCAATTTTTTTTTATTTTAGCCATTTAATATTTCAACTTCTAAATTTTATGTTTAAATCCCTTCCCTTATATAAAAATCTACCTTAATAATTGTCATTAGTTTCTCATTAATCATTTAACAAAATTTGTAACAAGACACCCATGACTCAACCTTGTACCGTTATACGTGCAACTTTAAAAACTTGTTTACATATTTAATCAAAAGGTAAATAAACGAGCTACAAAAAACAAAAAAAGAGAGAGAGAGAGGTAAATCAACGAAATATGTCTTTTTAATTAATATTTAAGAAATTATTTATTTATTTTTTACTTAAAGGAGTTTAAATTAGTCAACTATATATTTAAGTAAGAATAAAAATACTGAGAATTCAAAATAAAGTTACAATTAAATGAGTCTATCATCAAAATAGATGTTGAGTAAATGTACAATAATATTTATGCACCATCCTAGCTAGGGTGGTGGAGAGATTACATACGATTCAAACTCTATTTCGAAAATCCATGCAACGAGAAAGACAGATGATCGAGAAAGAAAGGCCTCCACGTTCTCCAAGTGGTTGATCTTAGCATGCTAACAAAAATATCTTGTGACATGTGTAAGAAACCAATTCGTCATCTGTCTCTATCCCGCGCTCTTAAATTTTTAGAGGTTTTAAAAAGGTTGAGCTTAACATTGGAAAAATCAATTGAAGAAAGATGAAGAAAGAAAATATTTTAGATTTTAATCCAATTAGTCAATTTGATGAGTAGTCTTTTTTATGAGTCATAGATTTGTATTTATTGAGAGTTCTGATAGGAATTTTTTTTTATCAAACCTAAAAATTTCCCTTCCACATAGAGTAGATCATAATAAAATAATTAAATAAAAAGGAGACGATATAAAGATAAAAATAATATTAGGGATTTATAATGATACGCTACACCGTAAACTTTAGTTTTCTAATGGCATATTCACTCTAATATTGCGAAAAAGAGACTTTTCAACGAGTCTCTGATTGAGTTGTCTTGATGATTAGACTCCACAATTCTCGACAGATCAATTTTGCTTCAGTAATGATCTAACTAGAAAATATTGGTGTGTTTCGTGATAGCATAATTATTTAGTTAAAGATATCAAATTAAAATTGATAAATAGAATAATTATATTGTGGAGAGATAAGTTGAATCAATTTAGAGAAAAAGGAAAAACAACCATTATTCACTTGGCATGACTTTCCAAATACAACTATTCATAAGGGGGAATGAATGTATATTGTGTCTCTCAACAATCTGATTCAACATTCTTTTTAAGGAACGAGTCATTTAAAATAAATTGTATCCCACTTAGAATTATAATGAACTATTCAACTATTTTATGGAATTTTAATGTAAGATTATCCTACCATCACTCAACGCCTCGTTGTATTGTTTTTCCACTCTATAGCTTGAAGAAAAATATTAAGCCCATTTTTACTAATTACCATTAAAATTTTGACAAGTATAAGAGAGAAAAGTGTAGAAAAAGAGATATTTTTTTAAAAAAATTAAAAAGCTATTAAATTTTTATTAGTACTAGTGCTAGCTTAATTATTTGCCTGACATGAAAAGAAAATTCATTGCAAAGGAATTGAAATAGTGTGAACTTTTTTGCATTTCTTTCACTCCACCACCCACTAAATTGGTTGATCTTGCCTAACTAAGTTTGGTATTCTATTGTTGTTTTTCCTTTCCAAGAGTTTTATATTACAAATTTTTTTTAAAAAGGAATGCAAACAATCTTCCATTAGGGGTATAATTGGAATTTTAAAAATATAAAAGAGGTAAAGAAGACTAAAAATGAGTCATAAAGATACAATAATGAATTTACTACAAATACATCTTGGACTAATAATATACGAATACATCATTATTTATAATAGATAGATATACATAAATTTTAGATTTAAACATATATTTCAAACTACAAATTTCTTCTATAATTATAAATTTTTTTAGAAATAAAGCAACAACTCAAAACATTATTGAACTAAAATATCAAGCTAGAT
Source organism: Momordica charantia (assembly GCF_001995035.1). The sequence goes on from NW_019104586.1 coordinate 637,609, forward strand.
ATATGAGTGTGAATTCGCCACTCATTCGTCAATTTGTCTTCGAGTGCTTTTTTTAGCTATACCATGCGCCTTATTTGTGTCTCTGTTGATATACACTATTGACGTAATACCTTTTTTCTTTCTTCTCTATTTTACCTTCTTCTACGAGCCATATAATTTCAATCAGATCTAAGAGTTGACCATGCATATGCAGGGTCTAAATCGCTAAAAACTCTAAATGGATATATCAGGTGATGATTTCCTCCACGACTCGCGTACAATCCCTTGTAGATGACCATCATTTCCAGGTAAATAATATCTTTGTTCTCTTGTTTAGGTTTACAACCTACATTCTCGTTCCTCTCATACCTCTTTCCTTGTACCATGCTGCATCAATGTTTAATTATTAATTTACTTCAAACGTCAACAATCCATTAACAATTATTCTCTAAAAAAAAATAAAAAATAATAAAAAAAGGGGAAAATCCGTTAACAATTATCAAAACGTTTTGCTGTTAAATTGTTTAATTATAGCTGCTTGAACAACAACGCGTTTGTAGTCCAACGGTTAGGATAATTGCCTTCCAAGCAATAGACCCGGGTTCGACTCCCGGCAAACGCATCAGTTATAATTCATTTTTAATTTTAACATATAAATTAGCAAGCCGTGATTTTTTCTGTTTCTTAATCTAAAGAAGGGAAAAACAAAAACATCTGTAGAATTACTTGCCATAATTTTTGTATTTTCTTGTTATGTAGTTCAAATAAAAGGGTGGGGTCAGAGTTTTAACCTCTAAATTGTGTAAGTTGAGAATGAATTTAATTGTTTGAGAAAATAAATATTTGTGTTTGGGTGTGAAACCTAAAATATTCAGAGGTTTTGATTTTCTTTTTGATCAGTAAATCAATAATAAGTGTGGTGTAGTTACATTTAATCTAGTAGAAGATTAATTATACTTTATGCTTTCACCCATTTGAGTTATGTTTAGCTTGGCATAAGTTTTGGTTATGCAATTTTAACTTAATCAATTATGTATAAAATATTAATCTAGCGGTAATTATTCATTTAGTAGGTACAATTTTTTTTTTCCAGAACTCAATCCATATTTGTCAGTAAGTCATGGGTACTCATAATTATTTTCATTTGAATTCTATCTTTTTCTTTCGGGTAAAATACACTTTTGGTCTTTTAGTTTGAAGATAAGTGTCTATTTGATCTCTAAATTTTAAAAAGTGATAGTTTGGCCTCGACCTTTAGAGGATGGTTCTAAATGGTATCTGAACTTAGTTGACTAACTGAAAAATGATGTGACATTATTGAGTCAACAAATTAAATTATGTGGTAATATTAAATAATTTTATATTAATTTTATAATTTTTTTTTTTTATAATTTTTTAGTTTTTTATCTTCCCCTCTCTCTTCATCTTTCTTCCTCCCCTTCTTCTCCAATTTTTGGAGTTGCATCCTTGTATGATGTTCTCTCATCAACCAACCAAGATATGATATGGGGAGAGACCAAAATTTTAAGAAAGAAAAAAGAGCTAGAGATGGAGAGGACCCAACATTTTTTTAAGAGAGGTAAAAAATTTTAGAAAAAAAAAAGGTTAAAAAGGAAAATTGGTTAAATTTTAGAGGGAAAAATGTTGAGAAATGGAGGGGCAAAAATTTTGGAAGAAAAAATGTTAGAAAAATAGGAGGGGCCATATTTTCGAGAGACCTAAAAAGAGTCACATGAGAGAAAAATAAGTGAGAGAGCAACAAAATAGGGAAAAATAAAGTTAGATAGAAAAGTTTTTGATGGAAAAAACCTTTCCTCAAAATTTTAGGACAAAAACTTAACGAAATAGAGGGACATTTTAAAATTTAAAATGAGATTTTATTTCAAAAAAACAATTATCTATAATAACTTAAACTATTTTCTTAAATTATTTATGTACCATTATCATATATTACTACTTTAAAATCAATATGATTTGACAACGAAAAAAATAGTTTTGGCACAAACACGCACGTAAAGCTTTCTTAGCTAAATAATTAGCTACTTCATTAAACTCGTGTCTCTTACCAATACAAGATCAATTCAAATTATTGAACAAGAACTCAAGTGTCCATAATCAAGCACATAATTTCATCCCTACCTATTGCTTAAATAGATAGCTCCAAAGAAATATGCTTCATCGAATATTATTTTTCCTCCAATCTCTCTACAAATTGAAAAAAGAAATAGCAAAAAGTTCACCGAGGTGCATAAATCCGCTTTAACATAATTATAATGATATCACCCATACTTTATTTACAGCTAAAATTAAAACTAATGGAATTAATAATTGTATTAAAAGTGCAAAGATATAAAAGAGAAGGACTAAAAAGAATTTCCTAAAATCCTTCATTTCAATATAGTAATATTTCTCATTTATATTTTAAGAAGTTTAGAGGACACACATCAGTGAATAATTTCACCACTTATGTGATGAAATTTCATGAACCTCCCTAATTTCCATTACCTATTTAAAGTAGAATTAATTAAATATACACCTTTGTCAACAATGTGTTTGTAGTCCAACGGTTAGGATAATTGCCTTCCAAGCAATAGACCCGGGTTCGACTCCCGGCAAACGCATTAATATCTCTTTTTATTTATGTTTTTAATTTTATTTAATTTGGTATATATTAATATTATTACATTCTTAATTTGATTCATTAATTTTTTTAAAATTCTCAAATTTTTCCTCAGTGTACTAAAAATTCAGGTCCTTCCATGAAAGTTTGCTCAAGTTCGTTAACAAAAAGTTGAGCTATTAAAGTAATAAACACATCAATTTCATCTAAACTTAAATTTGTTTTTTCATGAAATGATCTAATTGTACGTTTTTAATTTATTAGGGGTAAAATGGAGAATTTTACATGATTAAGTATTAAATTGGGAATTATCCTAAAAATTAAGCATTATTTAGTATATTTTGCCTAACCTTTAATACTAATATTTTAGTGCGTGCATGTTGTTTTTTAATATTTAAAGTATTTACAATGTTAAATAAATGGGTGAAATATTATTGAATTGAATTATTATTTTTAGGTCAAAAAAAAAAAATTAAGATAAGAAAAAAAGTTTAAGATAGTTTTATCCCTTCTTATAATGTAATTTTACTTTTCAAAAACAAAAAATAATACAATTTTATTTCAGGGGTGAAATACTTTGATTGACCAAATATATGTTTTATTTTATCATGTACGAGCGTTTTTTTAATTTGGTATCTATTGTTTAAAGTTTCAATTTAGTCTTTTATGTTTAACATTTTTAGTCTCTTACGATTGCTGAACGTTAAAGTTGGATATTCATAAATTTACATGATATAGTTAGCAAATAGATGGAAATTTATAGGAAAAAGAAAAAATAATTTTAGAGAGTACTCATCCCTCCCTCAAAATTTTAAGAAATTAGAATAAATTTTAAATTTTCTTCTCTTATATGATACTTTTTTCTCCTTTAAATTTTCATCAATTCAATAAGTATTATAATAATTTATCCTCTAAATTTCTACCGATTTATTAAGTATTATAATATTTTTATTCTTTAAATTTCTGCAAATTTATTAAGTATTATCTCATCACATGCAAGTTTATAATTAATCAATTTTAACATTCACCGATTGCGATAAAGTAACTTGAAAAATGTTAAAATATAAAAGTTCAAATTAAAAATTTTAAAAAAATATAATTAAATTGAAAGGTCAAAACTCAAACATTTAGGACTTAAAAACATAGAAGCATATTTTTATTTTACATATTATAATTTCCACGAATGTGATTTTTTTTATCTTATAGATATACTGACTCTGACTTCCAAATAGACAAGAATTCAAGGAAATCCACGTCGGGTTCAATATTTACTCTTAACAGAGGAGCGATAGTTTGGCGAAGCATCAAACAGTGATGCATCGCAGACTCCACAATGGAGGTTGAGTATGTTGTAGCTTGTGAAGCAACAAAAGGAGCGGTTTGACTAAGGAAGTTCCTAACATATTTGGAAGTCATTCCAAACATGAACTTGTCCATCATACTTTATTGTGACAACAATGGTGCTGTGGCAAATTCTAAAGAACCTCGAAGCCACAAGAGAGGCAAACACATCGAAAGGAAGTACCTCCTTATACGGGAGATAGTGCAACCAGGAGATGTGATCGTCACAAAGATCGGTTCGGAGCACAATATTGCTGATCCTTTTACGAACGCGCTCACGGCTAGAGTGTTTGAGGGCCATCTAGAAAGTCTAGGTCTACGGGCATTGTACAGTTTGTCTAGGGCAAGTGGGAGAAATGTAATGGGTATAGTGTATGTCCTAGTTTATTGTTTTTTCCCCTTACTTTATGATAATGTACACCCCACTCGAGTTTAGTTCAAGTGGGAATTTATTAGGTGTGTTGCCATAAACTTGTAGTTTGTATGTATGTAAAAACAAATGTATATTTAATAAAGTTTTATTCAATCAATTTGTTGTTGAATTCCTAGCATTGCGTTGTCCAAAATCCAATAAACTAAACATCCGAGGTTATTATCATGTAACTGAGATAGTATATCTATTGGATATGTATTTGATATACTGGGTATATATTTGATATACCCCTGATATACTAGGTATATATTTGATATACCCCTGATATACAAGTGGATAATGTCCCATGAATAACCTAAAGAGTCTATAGTATATAGACAAGACTGGGTACCTTATCCTGGCAACACTATGGATACGGCTCACTCTGTAAATGTTACAGACGACTCGATTCAGGTCGTTCGTGTGGAGACATGCCAGTGGGGTATCCCATACAATGAGTTTGTATAACACCGGACTGCAAAATAACCAATCTTTAGATGTAACACCGTTTACTAACAGACCTCATAAAGTTTTGGCAACCTTAGTGTTGGATAGAGGTGGCGACGTTCTACGACTGTTTAGTCTTGGTGTGATCTGAATTTTATCTCAGAAGCTATAAATGGAGGAAGATTTTCTATTTCGACAAGTAGACAAATTGAAACTCACGGAAGAGGAAAGAGAGAAGATATTCGACTTGGAAGATGATGAAGCTGAAAGCTCATAAAAGCAAGAACAAAATACACTTGTTTGTAAACATTGAAAAAGTGGGCAAGAATACGTATGTATGCAGTTTTAAATTCTAGAAAGACGAGATCAGATTTAAGAAGATCCATGCAGCATAAACAAAACAACAGATATAGAAATACAGGTCGAGATTCCCCAAGGGGAAGAGGCTAGCAATGGTAGCCAGAGTCGGATGACGAAGAACCTGAAGATTTGTATTGGAACAGGAGAAGACTCGGCAAGACGGTGAGATGTTTTCGATAGAGTTTAGCAGCCAGATTTTGCGGCAAATTTGAAGGGGGAGTAATGACAGCATAATTGGCTAGCATTTACAACTGGATGTTACGTCATAGCCAATTAACGCTAAAGCAAAGAAAACCCTTAAAGAAGTGGCAGCGAGCAGTGTTAATGGAATGAGAATGTTGATTGAGGAAGAATTTCTATCCAAATCTGCCAGCTGGTCTAAACAGTTGTCAAGGGCAAAGAAACTCCCTTGGATGACTCACCAAAGACAAATGAAGGAAAAAGATGTGGGCCTGCTACGAAGGATGTAAGGTATGGGCCAGAAAAGGATAATATTAGGGAATTTATACTAGGTTTCCCTATTTGTAATCCAAAAATAGCCAAATCATTTTTTATAATGAAAAATGTACATTTATATTTTTCTAACAAGTTTGATTTTGACACTTTTACCCTTCTATTTAGTTATTAGTTTTAAAATAAAAAAATTCTAACTTCCATTATCTTCTCCTATAATCTATCTCTCATTGATTCTAGTTTGTTTCCTAACCACTATTATTATAAACTTAGATATATACGGAAATAGATTTCGCCAATTATAAGGAGACATCACACAGACGGAGACGATCAGAAAGGGAATCTATCGGAGTCGAGTTGACAAAGAGAGAGGATGCGAAAAATTGACGGAATCGAGCGAGGGAACAACGGTGGTGCAACGTAGTGGTTGATAGAAAGTTGCAAGTGGTGGGGGTGGAGGGTAAAGGAGAGGGAAACCTATATGTTGAGTTTCCACAGTTTATATAACTTTTTGGTTTAAGGTAGAGTGCTTTATATTTTTGCATTAATCTTTAGTTTATATTGTTCACTGTATTTGTTACTCTTTCTCTTTATTTTTATATTTTTGTATTAATTTTTCACAAAAATATACCTTATGTCTTCACATTATTTATATTTCTTTAGTTGATCTTGTTCATTATATTTGCTACTCTCCCCTTATTTTTATATTTTTGTATTAACTGTTCACAAAAATACACCTCCCCCCACCGTATTTGTTGTTGTATTTGTTCGTCGCTTCACCGTATTTGTTGTATTTGTTCCTCTATTCACCATATTTGTTTCTCTGTTCACCGTATTTGTTATACTTTTGTTCCTGGTATTTATTGTATTTATTCACCGTAATATTTCTATTTTTAATTACATTTTGTTTGTTAATGTTTATTAGATATTATTTTTTTTCCAGATTTGTTAGTATAATTCTATCTAAAATTGGTTGGAAAACTATTTGACTTGAAAAATATAGATAGGATTCTAAAAATATTTGAATTATCCTATAAAGATGGTTAAGTAGGATTCTTCTATGAAAAAGGAAAAATAACCGATTCATTTAAAAATGATTTAGAAGAAGGTAATTTCGTCCCTAAAACATTAATACACATCTTCCTACTCTTACGTTGGCCATTATTGTAAAGCGATAGTTGTTTGACCATATTTTGAAATTGCTTATTTTAAATGGCTATATCTATTGTTACCCCGTAATATTACTATCATTGGACCTGGTCTAATAACAAAACAAATCTCTAATAACTCCAATCAAACTGGTAGTAGCCAAGTCAAATCTAAAGAAACAGCAGAGGGAATATTACTCAATGGGCATGTACAGTAGCCTAATCTTCGAACTTGGAAAATATTAGCTAGATCCAAACTCACCTCTAATAGGAGTGAGCATGAGTCTGATTTTTGAGAGACAGAAAGTGCTGGATCAAAGCACCAAATTCAATTTGATGAGATAAACAGGAATAGCAAAAGATTTTGTGGTGAACGGCCCGCCGATCGCAATGAAAACATTATGCTGGAATGTTTGAGGACTGGGGAATCCTCGAATATTAAGAGCACTAGGTCATATAGTGCATTGTAATAACCCTAATTTAGTCTTCCTTACGGAGACTAAATGTCATAACAAATTGGAAAGAAAAGTTAAAAGCATAGTTAATTATGATGGTTGTTTAAGTGTTCCGAGCGTGGGGAATAGTGGCGGCTTGATGCTTCTTTTGGACTAATAATTTGGATGTCCAGGTGATGTCCTATTCCTTGGGTCATATTGACATGGTTATTAAAGAAAGTGAATGGAATTGACACTTTACTGGAATTTATGGCAATCTTGTCACACACAGGCGTAGTGAAACTTGGGTTTTGCTAAAAAGGCTTCACAATATCAATAACCTACCTTGGATTTTGGGAGGGGATTTTAATGAAATTACTATGAGTTCAGAAAAATGGGGGGATGGGGAGCAGATAGGCGAGCTAGCCAGATGAATGGTTTTAAAGAAGCAAATGACCACTGCGATTTGATGGGTGCAGGTTTTATAGGGGACATGTTCACTTGGTATAAGAGGTTGAATGGGGACCTTATTTGGAGCGGTTAGATCGGTATCTCCTGAACATGGACATGGAATCGATTTGCTCGTCTTTTGTTAGCTCTGGCTGCTACTAATACATCATATAGATGTAGAAATAGGCATTCCTTGATGTGGATTTAGAGGAGGAGATCTACATTATACAACCTGAAGGTTTTCTAGCTGCTGGTCAAGAAAATAAAGTATGGAAGCTTAAAAAATCTCTCTATGGTCTAAAACAAGCTTCTAAGCAATGATATGAAAAATTTAATGGCACTAGTAAACAATGGTTGTAAAGTAAATTGTTCTTATACATGTGTTTAACCAAAGTTGTTTGGAGCTGATTGTGTGATCATATGCTTATATGTCAATGATATGCTCATTTTTGGTACAAACTTAGATGTCAATAATGAGACCAAGTTACTTCTCTCTTCACACTTTGAATTGGAAAGATTTAGGAGATGCTGATGTAATGTTTGGTGTAAAAATAAGGAAAAATGATAATGACTATTCCTTATGTCAATCACACTATATTGAGAAATTGCTAAATAAATTTGATCACTTTGAGAAGTCACCTGTACACTTTATGATGCTAGCACGAGTCTTAAGAGAAATTAAAGCGATAGTATATCTCAATTCAATATACTAAAATTATAAGTAGTGTCATGTTTTGATGAATTACACTAGATCAGATATTGCATATGTTGTAAGTAGACTGAGTAGATATACTCATAGCCCTAGTAAAGAACATTGGACTGTTCTAAATCCTTTGTTAAGGTATCTTAGAGGTACGGTGAATTACTGTTTACATTTTAACAAGTTTCCTACTATGCTAGAAGGATATTATGATGCAAATCGGTTTACAGACAATAATAAGGTAAGCTTTACTCGCGGGTATGTGTTTAATTTTGGTGGAAGAGCTATCTCATGCAAATCAGCAAAACAGACCTGAATTGCTCGTTCCAGCATGGAATTTGAGTTCACATAACTTGAACTGGTAGGTCAAGAGGTTGAATATGGCTGAAAAGCCTTCTTGAAGACATGCCATTGTGGAGAAAATTTGTACCTATATCTATACACTTTGACTCACATATTACTATAGCGATTGTCAAAAATAGTGTGTATAATGGCAAGAGACGACATATATGCCTGAAACATGGAGCTGTGAAACGGTGGGTGAAAGATGGATTTGAATTTCATTGAGAAAATGTTGTATGAGCTAGAACTCAAGTCACACTCAGTGACATTGATGAGCAACTAAGAAAAACAGTCATTTCAAAAACAACAAATATTAGAATGGAAAAGCTTCTTAAGTCGAAGAATCGGTAGTTTAGAAATAAGCTCATGGATTCAATTTGTACAAAAGTCTAAATGTCCTTATCCAAGTTGTCGGCTTCACACATCCTTTCATCCCCACCTATTACTAAATGGATAGCTTGAGAGACTAAACTTCAATAAATTTATATTCTCTAATCCCTCTAAGTCAAAGAATCTTCAAGAATGATCATAATGAGTACAGTTCACGATAATTGGTATATACTCCAATCAAGAGGTTGTAAGTTCGATTTCCCACCCCCACATGTTGTACTTAAAAAAAAAACCCTCAGAAATGGATAAATGCTCAACATTCAACCAGGTGTAAGGTACATCCAACTTCTTAACTCCGGTTGTTTTATCCACATTTAATATTAAAACTAATATAATTAATGCATTATAGGAATTTGTTTGTAATTGTTAAAATATAAAAGAGACGAAGAAGACTAAAAATGATCTTTCATATTTTTCATTTTAAACCGAGTATTTCCATAGTCTATAATATTAGAACTCTAGACCGCGTATAAGGTGCATCCACCCTCTATCTACATTCTCATTTTTTACGTTAATTTACTTTTCTATTTACAATTCATTAACAATCCATTGGTAATCTTCAAATAGTTTAATTGGTATACTCAAGCCTACCACAAGTGGCTTAGACAACCCTTGTAAGAACAAGTACCTTCTAAACAGACACGGCAACACCTAGTACACACACAAAGAATCATCCAAATGGAAGAAGAAGAGACTTACCTTGAAGGTCAAGGCTTTGGATAGAGAGATCTTGTTCTAGATCCAAAGTGAAACACTCCATAAGTTTGATGACCAACCTAAACTTGCATGTTTCTAAGGGTTTTGTACAACTAGGTCAAGATGCACCAATGCTCACGGTTTTGGGAGCAAAGGGGAAAGCTCAAGGACTATTTTCACTCATCAATTATCCACCCTCTCAAATGTACAAGAAGAAACCTATAAATAAGCAACTTGGTTTTCCCTAAAATAAAAGGAAAAAGACTTTACTAAGTTACACAAATTGAGGGAATTTCTCTAAATGGGCCTCTAAAGTGCATAAGAAACCTCATTCTTGGACCTAGGACCTATTAAATAAATTAAAGATAATATCTTCGAAGGACTATTTTTGAAACTTATTTACACAAGTGTCTAAATTTTTCTAATTTTACACTTTTAGATTTCTACATGTAGGATTTTATTTTAATTCCGATTTTACCCTTATTAATTGTATTTACATTTATTATAGCTGTTATTTGTTTTTTTTAATATCAAAGATTTAATTCCATAAATTATTATCATAATCCTTTAATTATTGTGGGCTGCATACTAATTTTCAATACAAATCCCTTCATTCACTCATTCAAAACCTTAATTTACTCCTTCAAAATGATTGATTTCCCTTAATTCACTCCCACATTGGTGCTCAATCTTCAAAGACAATACAAAAGCACATATACATTTTTTGAAGTCTCAATAAACATATATCTGCATATTCAAAAAATATATTCAAAATTACAACATATATCCACTTATATATCTGCACATATACATTCAAAATCACTATAGTATATATCCGCATATCCGCATATATACAAGTTGAGTTATAAGATATATCCACTTATATATCCGCATATATACATTCAAAATCACTATAGTATATATCCGCGTATATTCATTCAAAATCACTATAGTATATATCTGCATATCCGCATATTCGCATATATACAAGTTGAGTTATAAGATATATCCTAATCAAATCACTATACTATATATCCTCACATATACAATATTTCACACCAAATCAGAAATTGAAAACATCCGTTGGAATGCAAACCTTTCAATTTGGAGATGAACTGCTCTGGAGACTGAGAAAAATGGAGGCGGTCGGAGATAAAGGCAGGCAAACATCGGCCGGAGACGAAGGCAGGCAGAAACACCCGGACAATAAGAACCGACGGAAATCTCTTTTCGAAGGCAGTCGGAGATGAAATGCTATTGCCACAAAGAAAAGCGGAGTCGGCCGGAGAGGAAGGCAGACGGTCGGAGAAGAGAAACGGATGGTTGGAGGAAGGAAAACCGATGGTCGGAGGAAGAAAAGAAAAACGAGGAAGAAGAAAAGGGGTGGGTTTCGAAAATGGATGAGTTTTCTGGGGTTTTGAGATTTTTAAATTTTGAAAAGTATCATTAGCACATTTTAAGAGATTTGACCTCCCAATTTACCAATTCTAAATTTTAATAATTATTTAATATTGAGATAAATCATAAGGATACTAGTAATTTGTGTTATGGGTATCATCTAATTAGGAATTGTTTCATGAAAAAAGTGTAAATTCTATACTTTTCCATCCTTCTACGTAATTATGATTTCTAAATAGACCATCTATGTATTAATATTATACATGAAGTCCAGAAGAAGTATACAAAATTAATTACATGAAAACACTACTTTTAAGACTCAAATCCTAAATAACCCCTAAATTGGAGCTCTCATGTTTGGTGTCTTCATGTTCCCTTGAAGCTTCTTTCTCCACTTGTTCTCTTTCCTCATGAAGCTTGATTGTCTACATGTTGAAGTGGAGATCCTCTTCTTCATCGGTTGGTCTTTGTAGCATGATGTGTGTTGCTTGAAGCATATCATTAATCCCTATAGTATTTTTATAAACTTTTATTTAATACCATCTTTAATATCAGAGTGTTTTTAATCCAACGGTTAGATAATTGTGTTCCAAGAAATAGACCCGGATTTGACTCCCAACATACGCATTTTTAAAAAGATATATATATATATATATATATATATATATATGATTTAAATTTTTTAAAGAAATTTTTAATTTGGTATTTAATAATGAGCTCAGCTATCATTAAATTGTTGTTTCATCGAATCTATGATATGCCACTTGAATATTATTAGATATGTAAAACTCGGTTTATTAATCAGTAGCATGTCTGTGTGCTGCCATTGTAATCATAAATAATTGATTCATCAACCTTATGATAATAAATTTGAATATACTTCCTCATGAAATGATCTATTTGAGAATTTTTGTATATTAGGGGTAAATAAAAGTTTGCTAGAATAAATACACTGCTATTAATGTTGATTCTTGTGTTGACAGGGCCAATTCAAATCAAGATCAACAGGGCAATACGTGAGGAAATAGAAACAAGTCTGATTATAGGTGGACAAATTTGGGAGATTAGAAACATGATAATATTGACTCGAGTGGAGAAAATCAGATATTTGAAACCTATATTCCACTGTAGGGATGATAGAGTTTAATCTCAAAATTAATTGACAATGAGAGAATAGCCTATTTATATTAAAAATCTTTATTAGGTCCCTTATCTTTTGAATGTGAGCAAGGCGGCTCGAGAATATATCATCTAAAATTTTAATTTTTTATTCTTCCATATAAATATGATAAAGTAAGCAAATATTGATGCATCAAATAATATCAAATAATTTTTCTTTAAGTAAAAGAAATGGAACAAAAAAATCTAGAATTTTGAAGCTTCGACATAAATTTAAGCAAATAAAAAACTTGAAGATTTCATTTCCTAATCTAACAATGATATAACTACACTTGAAGTTGGGAGACCACGAGAGATGAAATTTGAGGGAGAGAGTGGAGAATTCGATCAGGTGTGTCCCTTTTCCTCTTCTCTTTAGTTTCTGTATTACAAATAGCAAATTGCTTAATGTATCGCTGAACCCACTCCCATAGCTGCTCCCCTCTTGCTGGACGACTATATCGATGGTTTTCAATCATCACTTCTTTATTTCGATCCCGCCATACCGCCTACATCATAGTCAACAACAGATCAAAATCATCTCTTCCCACATTGTATTTAAACCACCACAACAAATCTGGAATATTGGCCACCTTTTTTGGCCATTAAGTGTAGTAATAGGGGGTATTTAACCAAAAAAACTCTTCTGTGTTTGCAATTCCACAAAGCATGAAAAACATCTTCTCTGCTTACAACACATCTTCCACACCTGCCATCAATTTGTACTCCACGTTTACACAAATTTTCCCGAGTTGGGAGAAAATTCTTATACAGCTTCCACCCAAAAACTTTAATCTTGTTTGGGACCTTCGAATTCCACAACCACTTCCACCATTGCTCCATGTTTTTAGTCTCAGATTGCCCCGGCCTAGGCTTTCTAGAATTTGAAACATGATAACCACTCTTGACCGAGAAGACACCATCTTTAGAATGAATCCACATAATCTGATCCCAATAGCCATTTCGAGGGAGGGGAATCCCAAGGATCTTGTCAGCTTCCTCTTCCATAATATTTTCACAAATCAAAGGCTCATTCCATTGTCCTCTAGGTTCGATTAGATCAGCCACAATCCTCCACCTATTTTCCAGTCTCCTAGGCTGATAAGATAAGCCCAAACTGTTTGGAATCCACCGATCTCTATCCACACTTATACTTTCACCATTTCCGACTCGCCAACCCATCCCTTGAACTAACAGCTCCTTCCCCCACATCAGACTCCGCCATAAAAAAGATGCATTCCTTTTACATTCAGCTTCAAAAAAAAGAAGAATTCTGGAAGTACTTTCCTTTCAACACTTTAGAAACAAGAGAATTGGGCTTGGTAACAATCCTCCACCCTTTCAACTCTCCAGATCCCTAAAGCCTAGCTCCCCTTGATACTTCAGAATGCAAACGCTTTCCCACTTAGCCCAATGAATCTTTCGTCTCTCATCACCTCCCCACCAAAATCTAGCCATCAACCTGTTACACTCCGCTAGGACCCCTTTCGAAAGCCTAAAACAAGACATCTAATACGATGGAATAACTTGAATTACTGCTTTAAGAAGGACCTCCTTGCCTCCTACCGAAAAGAATTTCCCCTTCTAGTTTTGCAAATGCTTCCAGATTCTATCCTTTATATAATTAAACGAGGAAATCTTTTTGTGAGAGAGATCAGAAGAAGAAAGGCCTAGATATCTTTCATTACATGAAACTTCTTTTATCTCCAGAACCCTAGTGATGTATCTTTTAATAGATCTTCTGGTGTTAGGGCTAAAACAAGCTGCTGATTTGCTGAAATTAATATCCTGGCCAGAAAGCTTAGAATAAAGCCTCAAGGCCTTAGAAATAGCCATCGTCTCCTCTTTATTTGCCTTCGTGAAAAGGAGACTATCGTCAAGCAAAAAAAACTAGAAATGTTTTAATTGTGGAAAAAAAATAAAAAGATAGAGTATATGGAAAGCTTGCCAACCTAAATTTGGGGAGTTATATGTATAATTAAGTTTTTAAGAAAGGTTTTAGATGGGAAGGAAAAGATAGAAGAATTTATGAGGTTTATTAATTATGGGTTTTGTAAAAAAAAATATATTTAATTAAAGGCTTTTAAAAAAAACTTATATATATTATTATTTTGTATTTTTAATATTATAAGCAAAACTATTTTATATTTTAAATTATGTTTAAAACTAAAAACTAAAATAAATAGATAACGATACCATATATATTATATAAAAAATATGAGGTCTTCTAGATTTGGAGGCCTTAGGTAATTGTCTTACTCCTCTATAGCTTAAGTCACCCCTTAACAACATCTTCCTACAAATCAAGATCACACAACAACATTTCAGACAACACAAACATCAATTTGACCTGTGGAGGAAGCTCTTCCCATATCCAAAGGATGGGTAAGGGGCTTGGCTTGTACCAGGCTCTAAAAGAGTTTTCTTCAAGCGAGCTGTCTATATTGTGCATATATTTAGTTAAAGTTGTGAATATTTCATTCCTACATAGCTTAGCGAAACACTAGCATTGGTGCAAATACTAATTAATTAATTAATTAATACTCTGTTTTCTAGTAGAAAAAGGGCACTCCTTATGAATTTCCAAAAAAATAATCGTAAAATACATAATACGAGAGCATTTTGACCAAGCTTTTTTGCAAATATTTTTTACTGAACAGGTCAATTTCGTTAGGCAGTCAGTTGAGTCAAGTTAGATCTTTGATTTCTAGCTGCCAAATTCCTCAAATCATCCAACCATCCAACCTCCAAAGTGGGCCCAATAAATATCGCATGGGTTGGAGCTTTATGGCCGTCTTTGAGGAGTAGAGTGTCAAGCGCTCCATCTATCGCTTAGCTTGACGGATTGTTTTGCAAACTGATTCTTAAATTTGGCCACTTAAATAATCAAACTAGTTTTAACCTAATATTGAAAATGTTAGGGAAAATGAATTTCTTCTGGTTAATTGGGAAGTAACTTGGAAATAAAGTGCTAAAAACAAGACCGGGTAGACATTGGATTGGATCTCTTATCAATTAGACAAAGGTTGGTTGCGTATTTTCTTAGGATTCTAGTGATCCATACATATATGCTACACTTATCCTAATCTTTTGGAGTTGAACCTAGCTTACTTGGTCATCCAAGACCCTTGACACAAGTAGACGCATCACGAGTTCCATACACAATACTTCTCAATAAAATTTCTTTCAAATTCATTAAAATTTCATGTACTGATTCTTGAATACTGACTATGGTAGAGTATTCATGTGGTATTTTTTCAGATTTTACACGTGTGATATATGTTCTCTCTATTTCTCCAAGCAAAACTTTTCGCATCATCTTACCGCCTTCTATGCGTGTTGCAGGTGCGTTGAGCTCTTCTTGTGGTTAGTCGTTTACATTTTGACTTTCTTTTATATTTAAAAACCCACCACATTATTTTTGTCCACTAAAACCAATTGCTTCACTCAAATGAGTCGCAAATTTATTTCATAAACTAGTTCAAGTGGGGACGAAATTAAAATCATTTCTTGTTTGTATTACTTGTGATAGTCTTGAAAGGATGTTAATCCCGCATTGGAAATGAAGATCTTGTTCTTGAATTTTGAGGAACAAAAACACACATAGAAAAAGAAAAAAAATACAGAGGAAAAGAATTTTCATTTACCTTTGAAGAACTTTTCTCCACGAACCCCACCACCGATCTTCCCGCTATTCTCTAGGAACGATGATCTTTGCTTGTTGGAGCAACGATTTGGAAGCCAAAAATGAATTAATTTGAGAGATTGTGCGTTTTTCCAAGAAATGCAGGGGGAGGAATGTGTTCTGTTTTTACAGAACCATTATTAAATCCCAACAACAATGACGTGGGGAGTTACCCCACATCATTATTAACCACTCACTCCCTGCAATTAAGCGTGTTTAATATTAATTAAATTAATATATATATATAATTAATTACTCTTATTAATCTCATTAACATTTAATTAATTAATTATATATATATATATATATATTAATTAAATAAATAATTAACACTTAATTATTTATTACACAAATAGAATCATATTCTAAAGCATTTCGTATAATCTATAGTTGTAATGTACATCTTATGCACATTATTTCTAACTTATAGTTGTTTTAATATGAATCATATTCATATTAACTTTTATTTGAATCTCATTCAAATAATTTCTCTCATAATACTATAGTATTAATGTTGAATCTTCATCCAAAATTAATATATATTTATATATAAGGTATCAATATACATTCTCTTATATAATTTGAACATTTCAAATTATTTCATAATCCTTGATCCTTGTTTTACCCGTTGTGAGCTAGCAAAGGGACTTAATGAACCTACAAATCAGAACTCCAACGATACAAGATTAATCGGTCAAACTCATTGACTGAGTTAATCAACATTCGTTAACTATGAGTCACTCCACTAAAGACCCGTAGTTGCACTCTTCTCACTGCAGAATATTTTCGTGTCCACCGATATACAACCATTAATAGCAAGTCAATCTTTCACGAGTGCTCGTAACTCTATCTGGATCAAATTATCGTTTTTCCCCTGAATTACATCTTACTTCTTAAATACCACTGCTACTCTAATGAAAAACTCAGTTATGGTCCGACCAATAACTGGAAGTCTCTCTCAAGCCAGTGAGAGGGTGGGGCCCTTTGTTCAAGTCTCGGAGTCAACATTTAAGAGAACACTCATCTACTCCCCTAAAGTCGGGGAGGAGTGAATTTCATCTTGTGAAGTAATGTTTTTAGCTCCTCACTCGATCTCGTCCCCAAAATAGTAGGAATGTTGAGTCAGCGACTCGGGCCACTCTCACCCATTCAGGTCAAAGGACGAGCCCACACGAGCAGGAATCCATAACTCACTCAGGATTGAGAATGAGTTGTCTAGTCATCCTATGAAATAACAATCGGTTAGTCAACGGCGTTACATCTAAAGATTGGTTATTTCGCGGTCCGGTCTTAAAAAAATTCATTGTATAAGATACCCCCACTTGCAGTCTCCACACGAACGATCTAGATCGGGTCGTTTGTAACATCTACAAAGTGGGTCGTATCCATAGTGTTGCTAGGATAAGGTACTCAGCCTTATCCATGTACTATAGACCCTTTAGGTTATTCCCGTGACATTATCCACTTGTATATTAGGGATATAGCAAATATATACCCAGTATATATACTGTCCCGATTACATGATAATAACCTTGGATGCTTAGTTTATTGGATTTTTGACAATGCAATGCTATGAATTCAACAATAAATTAATTGAATAAAACTTTATTGAATATAAATTTGTTTTTACATAAATACAAACTACGAGTATAGGGTAACACACCCAACAAGTCTGTACTTGTACAAGAACCTCTTATTTAACTTAACAGAGGCACAACAATAGTACACGTATATAGAGAAGCAAATAACGTGACACATGGTCTGGAGAGAAGAATAGATTTGTACCTCAACTCCTAGCTGACCTTGGATCTCTAGTGGTTTAACTTGTTTTCTTTCATTCTAAAAAGAAAAGAAAAGAAAAACATTTGAGAATTTTAAAACCATTTTGTATGTTTAGCTCAACCTTTAATGTCGCTAATATAGTTTTTGTTAATTTTAATTTTAATTTAAATTAAAGTCTCTTTTTCAAAAAAAAAAAAAAAGCAAATAAATTAAAGTATTT
>NW_019104586.1:665056-676361 GCF_001995035.1 Momordica charantia
GMSRMAKTKRKRGMSWWTGTTGGAGGCRAATCCTGGCCTGCCACGTGTCACKATCAGAAAAGTGAGTTGGGTGAACACGTGAACGAAATGTAGAAATTGACTTCTAGACACTCGGGTCGGCAGTAAGGGTAGGACCTACAGTGYCGAGCCGACCTGAGGCAAAGTCCGTAACAATGTCTCTTCCGAACCCGAYAACACGCCGTGATTTTASGGTGTGTCAGAATCCCTGTCGGGCCCAGTTTCTATAAATARAAACYCTTRCCTTAAATGCAAGGTACGYAATCCTAAGTAGACTCGGCAAGTTAGCTCGGACTAAAACTAACTTGCTCGTCGGAGTGCTAACTTTGTTTTGCAGGTCTCAAGAGTGCTCAGGGAAGGTGTGGGACCGTTGGCGGTAGTTCGTCATGAACGTACCGATCTAAATTATATCTGAGCTCATCGATTTCGGGCTCAAACAGAGTTGAAGCCTCCTCTCAATTCTAAACGAAAAGCATTGCCTCTATTTAGATAGGAAGAAATTATTTGAGAGGCTACAATGTGGCTCACAACTTTATATTAATTTGAGAGAAAAATTAAAAGCTCTAAAGTCTAAGAGGTAGTTTTCATATATTTTTTATTTTGGTTCATTTTAATTGTTCTACTTTTGATGTTTGTTTTGATAACTATACTTTATAAGGGACCAATTTAGTCCGTAACTTACAAAGTTTTAATGTATAAATTTTATATAGTGGAAACCATTTAATTCAAATATATGGTTATATTTTAAGAAATTTAGTAAGTGAATTGTAATGCTAAAATTATGATTAAAAAATGAGATAAAAATGAAAATGAAGTGACCAAAGCGATGACTTTCATTCTTTTTAGTCCATTTACCTTCCACATTCGTTTATTTTAATTTATGTACTTTCATAAAACGTTTATTTTTCCTTATTTACAATATTTGAAGACAAAATTTATATAAAATGAAAACCATTTAATACGTATTTATGGTTACATTTCAATGTTTTAAATGTGAACGTCCAAATCAATGATCCAGATTCAGCCTCGTCCTCCGATGTTGATTCTTGTAGCGGTTGGTGGAAGAGGTTTTGGAAAGTTGAGCTTCCTCCCAAGGTCAAGCTCTGTTACTTGAAGATTATTCCAGATATCATACCAAAGGCAGATTTGGTATTAAAGGAATCCTAACCAAAAAATGGTGCCCTATTTTTCGAGAGAAAAAGAGATAGCTTCCCATCTCTTGTGGAAATATGCAGATTTGTTCGCGACCTGGGCAATCTATCTAGATTATATTTTAATACTCGTTCTTTTCATTCTGACATGGAAGAGCGAAGGGAAATGGACTTTTTCGATTGGACATGGAGAGGCTTGGACGAATTCAAAAGATAGAAAGGACTCATTCTTCTTTGGAGTATTTGGATGTACATAAATAAGATTTTTCACAGTGCAAAAAATGAGCAGCCTAGCTTGCTCCAAGAAGCTGATGAATCTCATTGATTGCAAAATAAATGAGCTAGAGAAGAGTCACGAGAGCAACCTGGTCATCGAGGAAGGGGGAATTCCAGTGAACATCGGCTGGACCACCCCGACGCAACACCGGTGGAAGATTAACTACGATGCTACTTGGGTGGATTCATTGCATGCAGGTGGAATCGATTGGGTGGTTCGAGAATGGAATGAAATATTTTGACTCGACTGGTTGTTAGTACCTACAGAGGAAATGAACAATTAAAGACCTAGAAGCTCTAGCAATCTTAGAAGGTCTCAAAGCTCTTAAACGAACCTTTATCGAGGATACAGGAGTTCAAATTGTAGTGGAATCGGATTGTCTTGAAGTTATTAATATCATCAACAAAGATGGTGTAGATCTCACCGAAAGAAACGTGATCATTGAAGACATTTGGAGGGAGGTAGATTCGTTGTCAATTGAAAGGCTTCAGTCATATCCCGAGGAGAGCAAACGAAGTGGCGCATGGCATAGCAAAGAAAGCGTGAGGAGGGGTTTTCTTCTATTTGGATTCGGTCTTGCCCTACGTGGCTTTCTGAGTTGTTACTTCCTCATTCTTCTTAATTTTTCTTTTCGTTATGTTTAAAAAAAAATGTCAATGTCGAGATCTCAATTTCATAGAAACATAAATGGAAATATGGGTTAAATGTTGATAGTATGGATATTTCTATTTTTTAGTACAACATAAGAGAGTAGGAGTTCGAACTCACAACCTCTTAATTAAAAATATACGTCAATTACCACTAAATTATGTTCACTTTAAGACTAAATATCACTTTTAAACGTGCAAGAATCAAAATAAACATCTTCGAAAATATATAGAGATAATGTCTTGGATGAGTTATTTTGGAGATTTTCACAAAGGTACAATGTTTACAAATTTTACGGTTTTAGATTTCTAGATTTAAAACTTTTTCCAAATACCAAATTTGCCCTTATTTATGAAAGTTATATTTATTATAATTAATATTTTATTTAAATGCAAAACATTAATATTTCAAATTTGATTTTGTAAACATTAAATTATTGCGAGGTCTAAATCAATCATTCTCATAATTCCCCAATTTACTCTTTAATATATTCTACTAAATAATGAAATTTATTACAAAATATTTTTTCATTTCATTACAATTTTTGGCCAAATTTCAATAATATAGCCATTATAACATAGACTATATATATATGTGGAGATATAAACTATATCCGGCTACCTTTTTATTTGTATGAAAATATAAACTATATCCGGCTACAAACTCAAGCAACATACACTTGGTGATATAAACTATAGCCATTATAACATACACTTATATGGAGATATAACCTATATCTGGCTATAAAGTATATACGACTATATCCCTATACAATTAACAAACAAAGCAAATAAGTTACAAACCTTCCAGTCGACGACTAGACAATGGTCGGGATAAACGAAAGGCTCGAATGGCCGACGGGCGGCCGACGACAAAAAAGAAATATCGGGATAAACGGACGGAAACAATGGACAGGCGACCGAAGATGAAAGAGAAGTTAGACGAACTATTCCGGCAATGAAGAAGAACGGAGGCGACGACCGAAAATGAAGGAACAGCAACCGGAGACGAAAGAATAGACGGAAACAGAACAACAGAGGTTACTTTTGGAAGGTCTAATTAAGCAAAATTTAAGGGATTTAAAATGTAACATCCAAGTAATCAATTTTGGATTTTAAAAATTAATGGGATTTAAAATGTAACATACAAGTAATCAATTTTGGATTTTAAAAATTAATTAATATTGGAATGAGATACAAAAGATATATTAGTAAATAATTGAGTGATGAATACCATCTTAAATAGAATTGTTTCACAACAAAGGGTAAATTTTATATCATTCAATTGTCTAATAGCTAATGTAAGCTAAAATGAAAAAAGAAAAAAATTAAATCAACATTTTGAAAATAGAAAGATAAAGAGAGAACGTTTTGTAAATACGAAACTAAAAAATTTCGAAATAGTATTTATACGTGATAACTCTCTCTCTCTCTCTCTCCCCGTTTTCTCGCCGTCGATGGCGGTTTATCTATTGTAATTTCATCGAGGTGAGTTCTGTATCTTTTTCCGTTTCCCCTCAGGATTTTCCGATTAATTGTCATATCATGGTGTTGTTGGAATTGTAAAGTTTGACAGAAATGATTTTCAGTTCAAGCCCTAAGACTGCTGATGGTGGACGCCACTTGTTTTTCGATCTTTAGGGTTTCTTAAGATGGATTGTGTCGCTCCTATGATTATTTCGTGTGCCGGTGTAGTGGATATGGATTCGATTTCTCCGAGGCATCTAATTTTTGCTACTCACAAAAACTTCCCTTCTGGAAGAAAACCTCTGAACTCTGTTCATTCAACCTCGATTTTTTCTCGCTACCCGGTTTCTCGATTTCGAGTTCGGGCTAAGCGCTCTAGTTTCCAAGGTATTTTTCACCCTTCAAAGAATTTGATAATTTATTTGATCGTTTTCGTGGTTTCTGTGGGAGCAAACAATGGAAATGACACAAGAATTCCAAAGAAACAGGATCCTCTTTGAAATGAATGATCATCTGATGACGTGTTTTAGTGCTAGTTTAGCTTGATCATATGTGAACATGGATGAACTGTATTTTGGATGTATATTGGTTTGGAATGTTGACCGACCCATCAACTACTTTTCTGTTCGAATAATTCATTTCTGTGTGTTTACTATTGGAGTTTGTTAAGTCACTTTTTTCTTTTTCTTTTCTATAATAATTCTTGCAAGTTCATGTAACCTGGTTGCAGATTTTCAGGATTATGCAAAACCTTCACATCTTATACAAGCCTCGGACGCGGAGGTCTGCACGAAAACTTCAATATTGAAAATCCTATCATCTTTGAAGGGAGATGAATCTCAGTCCCTGTTCAAGGTTGATATAAGTACTAGCAAGGTCTATGGATCAAATCTAAGTGACATGAATGCTGGAATTCTCCTGTGCTTGATAGATGAAAGGGGAAATTCTGTATTACAGAGAGTACCTGCAAGTATGATGACAGATTCTGATCATTCTAAAGAAAAGGATACTTTGGATGGTCCTGAAATTCTCAGGTTCCAGAGGGGTTCTTTTGATGAATTTGTCTTCAAGGGACCTAAATTGGGTAGATTAGAAGCGGTCTGGCTCAGCGTTGAATCGGGTTAGTTTCTGCCATTTGATATGATATCTGAAAAGGTTGAACTTTCTTCACTTCCATGTGCCTACTGCCAGGAAACGGTTAAATAATATAAGTAAATGAGATATCTTTGAAATAGTGCTTGGTAGTTCAGTTTTTAGATATGCATTTGATTTTCAAGAAGCTTGTGGTCTCTTTTAGAGGTAAAAATGATTGTTGACTTTTATGTTGCTTTTATACAATCAATTCTGGCAAGCAGTTTAACAAAACTTTTTTTTCCCCTCATCTTAGCCAGGCCAGTGGAGAGTAGGAAGCCTAAGCTTGTACATTATATCTCGGTTTCAACCTTTGATTGAAAAAGCAGATGATGAAGGATTCCCGTACGCGGGTCTCAAGTTCGAATTTCCAGCAGCGGATATATTGCTCGGGGAGGGCAGTGACAAATCAATGGTGGAACTTAGGCCTTGTCTCGTATCCAAACTATCTGGAGTTGAGCCCTTATCGTTCTTGAACGAAAGCTCCAGCCTTCAAAATTTAGCTACAATTGACAGTATATCCAATGAGGAAAGCATGAAAGAGTATGCAGATCTGAAGTTCTCTTTGCTTACTTATGATGCCTTGTTGATTCTTGCTGGCACATCTGTTGCATCCTTCTCAGCTGGTGAAAATGCGGGTTTTGCATTCTTAGCCGGTGGAATTCTCGGCTTCTTATATCTGTTGCTTTTGCAAAGATCTGTGGACGAGTTACCCGCTCCGATGCCAAGTTCCAAAACAACCGGGAGTGAAGATCGACGATATAGAGGCCCTCTATCAGCCTTGGCAGTGGCAGTTGGATTGGCTATTCTTACAGCTAAGTTCAACTTGGGAGATTCAACTGTGATGTTGGCACCAAAAGAAGTTGTTATAGGAATGCTGGGATTTCTTGCGTGTAAAGTCTCCGTCGTGTTGGCTGCAGTAAAGCCTATGGTGCTCGGTCGAAAGGTAAATGAATGAACTGATTGGAACGTTGAGGTTCATTGTCTATATTTTTTGGAATTTGAAGAGAGAATTTGAAACATTCAAATTGGGGAGAAGAGAACGTAGGAAAAGAAAAAAATGGAAGTCACCAACATACTGTGGGGAAAGAAGTTTATATTTGTACAAATACTTGTAAATAATGAAGTTTATGTATACATCATACTTTTTGTGTAATTTCAAAGTTGTTTAGAACATTATTTCAGTTTCTCCGGTTGAATGTCGAGAGTAGGAGCAAGCGAAAGACGAGTTGAATGGACTAACCGAGTGGAAGTAGAATCATTTCCAATTGACAGTACTAACTTAGTACTTAGATATCAATACCTATATTTATGCTGAGGTAATAAAAATTTGAGAATTTTTTAGTTTTTTGGAAAATAGAAAAAAATCTTTTTTCTACGTTTCTCCCTTTTTTTTTAATGTCAAAATTTTAATGGTGGTTAACAAAAGACAAGTGTGAATTGGTAAGCATTTAGAATTTATCGTCCAAATTGAGTAGTTTGGTTTTGTTATATTCCTAATTGACTCGATTTAAATTCAATTTTTCTTATATTTGGGCATTGGTTTGGTTTCATGTAATCTCGTCTCAAAACCAAACTCAAAATTAAATTGACTCAAACTTTAAACTGACCAATCTAGATTGATTGATCCAATAAGCATGCATCTTCGCTATCAATTCATATAAAATAAGGTCGAGGATTTTGTTTACATGTGTATATATAAATAAATTTTTAAAAAAAAAAGGAAGAGGAACAAAATTTTGCGTTTGCCGGGAGTCGAACCCGGGTCTATTGCTTGGAAGGCAATTATCCTAACCGTTGGACTACAAACGCATTGTTGTTAAAGTTGCTATAATTTAACAAAAACACGTTGTGATAATTGTTAACGGATTGTTGATGATTTTTTAAAAAAGTAAATTAATGTAACAAAAATGAGAATATACACTGAGAGGAAAAGTACAATTACATGGACGAGGAGAAAAAACTGGTGAAATTGGAACCTCCAAACTCTAATCCATACAAATTAAACACTAATGCAACTTGGAGTAACCAGGCATGGGATGACTCGGTTGGACCGTTAGAATGAGAATGGCGAGCTAATCATAGCGGCCAGACTGCAAATCTATAAGAGAGAAAATAGATATCATTTATCTGGAAATGATGATCGTCTGCAAGAGATTGAATGCGATTTGTGGAGGAAATCATCACCCTGTTCATTTGGAATTAGACTCTCATTCAGACCCTATATGGTTTTGAAATTGCATGGCTCGTGGAAGAAGTAAGGTGGTGTTGCATCGATGGTGCATATCTTGCACCAACAAAGAGGCAAATAAAGTGGTGTATGGTATAGTTAATGATCTAATTAGCTTACTAAAATATTATTCTATTTGTAAAGTTTCAATTTGTTGGGTTTTAGAAATTAAAACTATTAAGCCATGCAATTGTTAAAAGACAATATAGTTAAGAGAGACGATCCAAAAACGTTTTAAACGTGGTTCGATTTTCCAACCTACTCCACGAGGCCACATCCAGAGCATAAGATTAACAATCAAAAGTTGTAAGGTAATTATATATCCTAATCGTTGGACTACAAATGCACGGATCACATAACTGTCTAAACTTAATTTGATGTTTTAGTGAACTAATTAATTCAAGTGTCCTCCAAAGTTCTCAAAGACATGGATGAGAAATGTTAGTATATTAAAGTGAGGAATTTTGGACAATTGTTTTGTTTTTTCTCCTCTCTTTTATGCCTTCACATTTCCAAGCTTACCCTACAATACATTAATTTCATTAGTTTTAATATTAAGCGTGAATAAAACAAAGGGGTATGAGTGAGATCATTACCATTACAAATATGTCAAAGCAGGTTAACCTTATTGAACGTTGATCTTTTTGCCATTTTTGGGTATTTTAATTGTAGAGAGATTACCGATCAAAAACGTACTCGATGAAGCACACACTCTCTCCAAGCTGTCCATCTAGTTGAAACGATGTGCTTGATTATGAACATTTTCGATGATTTTACGGTATTGTTTTTGTAACAGACGTAAATGAAGTATCCAAATAGTTGAGAGAGATTTCCATTATAATATTTTGGGCGTGTTTACCTCAAAATATTTTTGTCATTGTCAAAATCATATATATAAATAGTGATGCATGACGACAATGATACATAAATGATTTAGGAAAATCTTAAAATCACTTTCATACATCATTTTCAGTGAAGTAAAAAAAAAGGAAAGGTGATTTTCAAGTCAAGGTCAAATTATGAGATAATTCCTTTTTAAAATGAATATCATTTTAAAATTTTTAAAAAATGTCCCTTTATTTCATTCAAATTTCCCTAAAATTGAGAGGAACGTTCTTTTTCCTTTCTAAAATTTTAGTTATTCTATTATGGTTGATGGTTTCTCTTGGCTTTGCACTTCATCTAGGAGAGAAATCGAGCGTTCTAATTCTACATATCGATCATTTTGAACTAAAAGCATTGATATAGACGTTCGTAGTGATTGAAGAGTCAACGACTAAGCAGTGAGTTACCAAACATTCTTCTTTCTAATAATGAGTCATTATGATAACACCAAATAGTTCTTAACTAAGAGAGTGGTATATCCAACAACACGATCACTAGACTCTCGTCATCTAGGGTTTAGCATTCCACCACTTTACCTAGCAACATGACAACCTTCTTTTGTAGATAGAATCTTCAATGAGTAAAAGGACGCAACTGCGGTTGTCTAATTGAAGAAGTTGAACTGGTGTCCAAGCCCACATTTTTCCAAAATATCAATGTCGTCTTGAGGGGGTCGCTTTATCACTAAAGGATTTCTTTGTTGTCTGATCAGACTCAAAATTATGTAACAACAAATCATCATTTTTTACTCGCTCTCACTTTTTTTCCTCTCATTTAACCTTTTTCATCTCTCCAAAATATTTGTCCACTCCTCTTTTTATAACCATTTCATTTTTTTTATTTGTTGGTTTTTGATTTTTGAAATGGCAAGCTTGTTTGAAAAAAATTCAATTTTATGTTTTCTATTTTTTAAAAAGTTTTCTCATTTTTTTACACTAATGTCCTGCTCTTTGACATATTTCTCCCTAAGAAATTTCTTTTTCACTCTAAAATTTCTTTCTTCACCTAAATTTCTCTCTCTAAAAAACTTATATCTCTCTAACATTTCTATCTTTTGAATATTTATTAATATTTCTAGTCTCTATATATTTTTATTTCTTTCTTTTGGTTATAACATATCACTCTCATTTTTTCTCTCTCTGAAAATTTAATATTTTTCCAAACTTTTTTCTCTCTCAAATTTCACCTTTTATAACTTTTCTTTCTTTTTCTAATATTTTTTCCTCTAATAAATAATCTCCAAATTTTTTACTTTCTAATTATTTTCACATTCAGTTTTCTTTCTGTTTTTATTTATCTATTTTCTCTAGCAAATATATTTCAAAAAATTTTTCACGGTATAATTTTCTCTCTTTCTAATTTTTCTTTCCGTCTTTAACACGTTTTTGCTATCAACTTTACTCTCTATAACATTTTTCTATTTTTGTTTTCAATTTTTCTCTCACTAATTTTTTTTTCCTGAATTTTCTTTCTCTGGATTTTCTTTGTTGCATCTCTCCAAATATACTCTCTCTAAAATTTATCTTTAAAAAGTGTTTGATTAAGAACTTGACGAAGTCTGCGAAGCTAGGCTCGAATTTGATTGACACTTCAGGCAAGCTAACGTACTAGCAAGTAGAGGACCTGCAAAAGAGAATAAACACTCTAACAATCAAGTTAGTATCTGGTCGATCTATACTCGAGAGAGAATATAGTTTCATGTATCTGAAAATGAGGTGAGAGGTCTCTATTTATAGGCAGAGCTTTTGAAAAGTCTCCAACTGCTCTCTGATAGCCTGAGAATTACGACATGTTATCGTTGAAGATGTTGGAATTACATTCTTGCAAAAGTAGAGGTTTAAGCTCGGCTCGGCTGATAACTCAGGCGACCTAGGTTTGAAACTTAGGTCAACTCGCATGGAACATGAGTCACAACTGTCTTTGATAGTTTGGCTTGGCCTCTCATGGAAGTTCGAGGTGTAGCTAAATCCTAATGCTGATTCATCACTGTTCGTCGTATCATATGTCGACACGTGGCTGGTATTTTAATGTTTCTATATTAGAGACGATGACAAAAATTCGTGCAAGATCGGATCCCCGCTTCACGAACAAGGAATGAATTTCCCAACATGTAACGATCTCATCCTAAATTCCATCTTTAAAATAATTATTATATATTTTATTAACTGTTTTACAAAGTTATGAATAAAATATGAAATATTTTTTATAAATAATTATTTACATAAGCAAATAATAATTAT
Organism: Momordica charantia; assembly: GCF_001995035.1. The sequence continues at coordinate 675,103 of NW_019104586.1, forward strand.
CAGTAAATAGTTTAATTTATTTATATTTATAATTCTTTTTTATTTTTTAATTCCTAAAAATAATTAAAATTAATTACTAAATGGGCGAAGATCCATGTCCTCAAACAAGGATTGCTCAACTTGAATCTTGATTCCCGAAATTGGAAAACACACGTGTGAAACCTTTCGTGATGTTTATTGAGTTTCATGAAATTCCAAAATTTTATGACTTAATTTCGTGGTATTAAAAAATCGTCATAAATTACAAAAAATTATGCATCAGTAACTACTCGTTGTTTCACTCTAAAAATGCACTCAACATTTTACGACATTTTTTAAATAGAATGAAATTTAAAAATTATATATTTACTTTTAATGAAGTTTAAAAAATGTCATAAATTGACCAAGAGAAAGAGTTTTCCACCAAAACAAAGCTCACCATTTCGTGATGTTAAAAAAATGTCACATACGACAACAAATTCGTAAGTCTTTGTGTTTTCCCACCAAAAAACTCGATCCACCCTTTTGTGATGATTTTTAAACATCACAAAAAACAAATTTTCCAACTTTTTATAACCGTCACAAAAAGCCAAAAATCAGAAAATGGTGTCGTTTCCCGCCAAAAATGTTCTCCACCCTTTTGTAACGTTTTTTAAACGTCACAAAAACGTGTTTTTCCAAATTTTTATGATGGTTAAAAAAGTCACGAAAATAAACAAATCTTAAAAGCTCCGTCTTTTCTTGCAAAAAAATGGGCCACGCCTTAAAAAACGTCATGGAAAATTGATAAGCCGTGATTAAAGGCTAAAAAAGGGTAGGTTTGCATGCTTAAGTAACTTATATTTGGGATGAAAATGTATGTTCATGCATATAATTTAGGAAAAATGTGCATAATTTGTGATTAGGGACTTTTGAATTCAGTTATAGGTAAATGAAGGCTAATTTGTGTAAATATACTTATTTTGTAAGGAAAAATGAAGATTTATGATCACAATGTGTCAGACACATTGCAAGGCCAGAATTTCTAGCTTACTAGAGGAATGAGCCAGCCAAGTTACTTTGAAAGTTCCAGCTTCACAATGCTTCAGCCACATTCGATGTCTAGATTGTCAAAACGGGAATAACCACTTTTGACCAAGTAATTGGTCCACGATTTGGTTTTACTCTTAATATCTCTACAAGTGGTTGCCAACTTCCCTTGAATTTCTCAAATCCTTGTTACTTCTATGGCCTATAAAAGGAGCCTCCAAGCATCACTTCTACACACTTCATTTCCATGC
>NW_019104586.1:676708-697066 GCF_001995035.1 Momordica charantia
ATAAGAACTAAAACAAGATCCTAGACATAGGCTCTCTTACCCGTTAAACGTAACTTGACATTTAAATTATTTAAGATTCTAGAGTTACATAGACATATGTAAACACTAGCCTAAACTTCTAAACAAACGAAAAGCGGTATGGAATAGGAGTTGAACCAGTTTGCATAAATTGAGCGTAATTACGGGCACATTTGGTAGGTGTAATTCATCATTTTAAAACTAAACAGAAGTAGGGGGTTGGCCTTTTAAATTCTGCTACTTTCGTGTGTTTTTCGTGTTCCCAACAATTCCACCAATTTTTATTCCCAAACTCGATTTCTCATTCCAACAATTTGCAAAATCAATTTTAAAAGAAAACTAGTCCCTGTGGAGACGAACTTGGAATATTTCCAGATTATTACTTGTGACAGTGTGCACTTACACTTACCCTCTAGCTATTAAGTAGAGGCGCAACAAAAATGTATTTGGCCAACTGTTCATGATGTTTAAAAGCAAGAAATTCGTAAAACTCTATCTCTTCCCTAAAAAAAAGTGCACCCCTCCCTTTCTTGACGTTTATTAACCATTACGAAGAAATGTGTTTTTTTTTTCCAACTTTTCATGATGGTTAAAAAACATCACGATAGACAAAAGATTCGGAAAACTCCTTTTTTCTACAAGAAAATGCAATATTTTAATGTTTTGTGATTTTTTTTCACCATTTTTTACCGTTTATTAGCATTATGAAAGCCTTAAATTACAATAGTGTTCGTTTTATATTTTTTAAAAACAAAAAATAGTTATCAAAACAATGTTTTTTTAAGCTTATTTTTAAAATAATGCTGCATTAATTAAAATTAAACAAAAAAAATGCTAATTTTCAAACTTATTCTAGAAATAATGTTGAAATAATTGTTGTGGTGCTTGGTCATCTGTTTTGGAGACGATCAAATCAGATTTTGTACGTGGTCGAAGAGACGACCACTATACGTGGTGCCACGTCTATTTTTTTTAAATCAAAAAATAGTCGTCTCTTGAAGAGGCAACCATCTTAACGCGAAATATGGACGTCTCTTCAAGAGATGACCACACGTGTCTATCATGCACAGTGGTAGTCTCTCAAAGAGACGACCAAGTGGCTTTTAACCTACCCCACTTACCACAGTTGCCCCACTTTATTTTGTTTTCTTCTTCTCTAACAACACCCCGCTGCCCCGCCGCTATTGCTCCATCTCCGATGGCCGTCGATCAGTCCATCGCTAACGCTGTCGTCCCTTCATCTGCTGCCGCTCCTCATCTCTGGTAGGTTTTTGTTTTCTCCTTTTAATTATTTATTTAATAATCTAACTAAAAAACATCCTTTTGTTTTTTTCGTAGATTCTTTCGGGGGACCACTTTGAGGTATTTTTGTTCTATCTTTTATTTTTATTTTTATTATCCATTTTATTATTTGCTTGTATGTTGTGTTTTTCTGTTTTCTATGTATTTTTATATTTGATTTTCTCTACCTTAATATTAATATAAAATTTAGATTTTATTAATTTTATTTAAAATTTTAATAGTTGTGAATGTAAACTAATTTAATAGATTTTATGTTTTAATATAAATTAGTTTAATAATTTTGTAATTTGACATGAATAATTGTTAATTCATATTTCTTTTATTTAATAAATTTATATTTCTAGAGCAATTTGTTTATTAAAAAAATTTAGGTAATTATAAGATTATACATTTTTTGTATTATAATTAAAATTAGTTTATTTGAGTAGTGTAGTTAGATTTAATTAACAACTTAATTGAAATTTTCTTTTTCCAATTCAAGATTTAAATGACAGCTAAATGTTTGGCGATTGTATTGTATACGAATGGATTTACTATTGATGGTGTAACTCAAGTTGATTATGATGGACCGTCAAGTGGAGGTTCACTGTGTATAGTGGTATTGAGTTTGAAAATTTTGTTCAAATTGTTAGAGTGTTACTAAAGGTAGATATGAGATGAATAAATTAGAACTTGTCTACAGACACTATGACCAAACACCATCGAGATCAATTAAATTGATTCCTATTTCGTTAGAGAACCAAAATGCACTGGATTTAATGTTCACAATTGCACCACCATGTCCACAATTAGTGGAATTGTATGTGAATGTTAGGAATGTGATGAATGTCCAATTGGTCAATGTCTTGATCCTAAAACTGAGTTAGTTGTGCCTCGAATGACTAATTTAGATGAAGATATGAATTTAATTGCTGATAATAGGTTTATAGAACTCAAGACAACGTAAAAAATGACGAGGAATTAGACCTCGAGGGTGAACATGATATCCCTTCTCAAACATTAATCACATAGACATTGACATAGTTAATAGTACCGCAGAACATGATTCTATTATTCAACCAGTGACTGCTAAAAATTATATGTTGTACAAGGGGTTCAGATGTAATGATAAAGAAAATATGCAACATATTGTCAAACGTTTTACTATTAAGAGTCACCACCCTTAGAAGTTGTAGAGTTAACATCATCTAAATGGGTAATTAGATGTAAGAAGTCGCAAGATGGATGCAAATGGCGACTTTGTGTGACTCTTAATAAATCTTATAACCTATGGGAGATTACGAAGTACGTAGACCAAAATTCTCGTGTATACTCTGAATTCAATCAGAGTCATTATCAATTGGATTCGAATATGATAAATAGAGAATTTTGTGATGTAATGAGAGATAATCCTTATACAAGTATTTCAACACTACAAGATTTGATCAAGGAAAAATTTGGATATCATGTTCCTTATAAGAGGGTTTGGGAAAGAAAACCAAAAGATTTGGCTCGAATTTTTTTGTGAGTGGGATGAATCATATCAACTTTTGCCAAAGTGGATGTACATAATGAAACACACTAATCCATGAACAATTGTCGAATGGAAAATTAGGGATTATGGACAGCCAGGTAATTAAATTCTTCATTCTGTATTTTGGTCATTCGGTCCTTGCATTGCAGCTTTTCAAAAGTTTCGACCCGTACTTCAAATAGACGGTACTCACCTATATGGAAAGTATAAAGGGAAGCTATTGATTCCAACATCGGTCGATTCAAATGGACATTTGCTACCTCTTGCTTTTGCCATTGTAGATGTCGTGATACTTGAGGATGATTTTAAAAAAAAAACCTAAGAAAAGTTATTACGCATGAAGATATATGTTTGATGTCAGATTGACATGGGGGTATTATCTCTGCTGTTAACAATCCAGATAATAGTTGGATTGGACCTAAATCACATCACAGATTTTGCCTACGACATGTTTCTAGCAACTTCAACCATAAATACAAATCTAGAAAATTGAAAGATTTGGTCTATCGTGTTGGTTCTCAATTCCAAATTCGGAAGTATAACAAGTCTGTGGAAAATATAAAATTATAGAATAACTCTTGTATGAATTTCTTCTGCAACATTGGGGTTGATAAGTGGACCTTATCACATGATGGCGGGTTTAGATATGGGTGGATAACAACCAATCTTTCTGAATGCATTAATGGGGTGCTAAATAGAGCTTGGATGTTATCTATCACTGCATTGGTGGAACTTACATTCTACCAATGCGTAAAATATTTTGAGAAGCGGAGGGAGGAGACGAGATGCTTTAAGTAGAAATGAAAAATACACAAGGTATTTTTTAGTTTGTTGTTTAATGTTCTTTATTGTGTAAATGTTGTTAACTTACATTATCAAGCTGAACATGTATGCTTATGATAAGCTTGTTAAATGGGCAACGAGATCCTCCAAATACAATGTAATCCAAAGAGTTCATGTATTCATAATGAGATGGATTGGAAGAACCAAGTGTCTAACAAAGATGCAGGCTTTGTAATCAACTTGGTCACAATCAAAGAAGTTGTCCTTCGAGACGATGAGAAGCGCCATCGTAGTTGATGTAATTTAAAATTTTAGTTAGAATCGTTTATGTTAATATAATTTATTTTTTAATTATAACTTTATGTCATTGTAATTTGATATTTATTGTTGTAGTTTGATACTTTTATGATGAATCTTGTTTACTCAAATTATGTTTTGATTTAAGTTTCCAATTAATGAATATTTATGGTATTAGATTATGTAACTAGATCCAAGTTCTACTGATCGATCCGTATTGTATGCCCAAGCTCAACATCGATCAGAATTAGTTTGGTATGGTTAATGTAATGAAGAGTTACACTAACGACGTAGGGAGAGACAGTATTCAATCGCTCTAGCCCGCTATATTCTTTGATTGAGCCAGCATTACGTGCTTCTGGATTTTACGGATTTGCCAAATTGGGACTCATCCAATTATCACTCATTTGATCGTTCATTTGATAACTGTGCTTGTAGAATGGTGGAGGCCAGAGACTCATAAACATTCCACATGCTAGATGGAGAGTGTATTATCACTCTACAGGATGTAGTGATACAACTTGGGTTACCAGTAGATGATGAACCCCTTATTGGTCTCATTGATTATGATTGGAAAAGCACCTGTCAAGTATTACTTAGGGCGACTCTAGATGATCGGTACATCAGAGGCTTTAGGCTGAGTTTACCTTGGTTAGCTTCTCAATTTTGTAACCTGAATGATGATATAGATGAGGAAACTATTGCCAGATACGCTCGTGCCTATATTATGTAGCTTATTGGTGGTAGTCTATTCGCCGATAAGTCTAACAACTTAGTGCACTTGATGTTCCTCCTGCTACTATCAGATTTTGATGTAGATGGTCATTTCAGATAGGGTGGAGCATGCTTGACATTGTTGTACCGAAATTTTTGCAGAGCGTGTCACTCTGATTCACGTGACATCGCTTATCAATTATACTTCTTGAAGTATGGGCTTGGGATCGGTTTCCAACGATGATTCTACCATGTCGTCACATGTCATATCACGAACTGGTGGGTCGACCATTAGCTGCTCGGTACGTCAATATAACTATTGATTTGTTTGATTGAAATTGTAGACCATTGTTAACCTATAATATTATTGTAGATGGAGGGATCAATTTTGTGTTACAGAAGTATCTACACATTTTGATCCAATATAGACTCGTCACCAGGCTGGGTACTTGTTTAACTGTTTAAAATTATAAGTATATATTGATTTATAATTATATGTTTTTACATTACTATTTCAGATGATTTGGGAGCCATATACTAAGGAATTTGCAAGCATACCTGCCTACTGTAGCAATAAACATGACGTATGTTGCACCGTAAGTCTACTCATACGCTTTCATGTAGTTGAGTGACATCAGCCAAATAGAGTTACAAGACAATATGGTATGAAACGAGCAATTCCAGAAGTGTCCAGCTAGGAACCATATGACATAGACATTCGAGATAGCACATGGCAGGAATAGACTGCACCTTGTGTGGCGAGGTAGTGTGTGCGTAGAGATTTTATTATTCTCAATCCTCAAGTAGACGATGATGGTGCTTGTGATCCCGAATACATGAGTTGATATTTTATGAATCGCTAAGCGATATATCACTCAAGAATGAGCAGCATTTGGTGCTACGATACAATTTTTAATTTGGTTATATAAACTGAATTTAAATATATATTTATTAACAAAAATTCCATGTAGGCTGCGTGTTTCAAGCAAATAAGTATTCTCTCGTCATCAGAAGATATTAATAGGTTATATAACGTTGGTGGGAGACATCTTCAAAGCCTTCATCAGATGTATAGAGTGCCTACATCTGCTTATGGCCCTAAGTGTAGAGGACATCGTTAAGTAGAGCATGATGCTCCAATCAAGCTTGCCGTTCCTGTACCTAAAGTTATTTATTATAATGTCGAAGACGTTTCACCGTTTACGTAGACACAAGATGATGCTGGTCCGTCATTCAAGTCAGTATCACACACCACCTTTGCCACCATAGTATGGTTATGAGACCAACCATGGACGTGGATGTGGAGAGCATGAACAATACATCAACCCTACAAAGGAATGAGAGACACTAGGGGTACCAAGAGTTCGTCATCAGCCACCTCGAAATCTACGACGTCCCTATTATGGGACGAATTAGATAGATAGACTGTAAATTGATATTTATAATTATTTTATCTATATAAACGTAAATTATTATTCTCCAATTTATTATTTTTTTAATTTGCTTCATAATTATTAAAAGGTATTGAAGAAAAAATAAAATTTAGTTTATATAATATTATGAATTTAGTTAAAATAAATTTAATGTGAATAAAATTTAGATTAATATTATGAATTAGTATGTAAATTAAAAAAAAAAATACCCAGTGGTAGTTGATTGTTTCTCGAAGAGACGACCGTGTCCTGCATGTGTTTTGGTCGATGTTTCTAACATTATTCCAACATGTGGCTTAAGAGACAATCAAGTCCCACTTTGATATTTCCAACATTATTTATGGAATAAGATTGAAAGGATGCATTTTTTGTTTAATTTTAATTAATGTAGCACTATTTTAAAAATAAATTTAAATAAAAACATTATTTAAAAAAAATCCTATTAAACATATATAACTTTTTTTAATAGAAAAATGAAGAACTAAAAACATACCTCATTATTAAACGGGCTCTTTTTACCTCTCTCTACGTTTATCTCTTCAAAAATTTTGTTACTTTCCATCTCTTGCTTTTCTTTCTTTCATAAAATTTTGGTAACTCGACATTTTTTACTCTTTTTAACTTTTATCACTTTCTAACCCATTTTTTCCTCTCCATGGTTTTTATTTCACTCTTAATTTTTTTTTCTCAAATGTAATGATTTGTTGTAATTTGATCATTCACAAATGTAAACAAACATTAAATCAACATTAATCATTTAAATGCATACTTAATGAAATTTAAAATCACTTTCAACCACTTTGGCAAAAATACTCATCCTAAAATAGTTCCATACATATCCTTATTGCCTTTAGAACAACGGTTTTATGAGTGTCTCATCTTAATGTCCGTAACGGAGATATCAATTCAACAATAGTTTTACTGAGTGCCTCATTGTATGTTCTTAATAGAGACATCAATTCAACTGTAGTCTAAGTGATATTTTTTTTTTAGTGAAATAGAAATGATTCTCTAAGGAAAAAAGATACAAATAATCTATCAAATAAGTAATTTGAACTCGATTCATTTTTCTTTACCAATTAATCTATTAAATAAGTAATCAAATAGGGGTTGAAAAAAAAGCCCTATAATTTATTATTTAAGAGATCTAATAATAGAGAATACAAATGAACATAATTGTGAGTATCCATGAGTTGCCAATAAATTTGGCCTGAATTTAGGAAAAAAAAAAACTTAAATTATGCCTATTAATTAATAACTAATTAAGGGTTGTTTTAATTGTATTTTTAACCTTTAATATTTGGTGCATAATTGATTATCTTTAATTTTTGTAATGGATTTAACTTTCCACCTCTAAAAAACGAACAAAATCCCTTTGCTGCTAAACTAGGTTAATGTTAGTAATTTTTAATTTTCGTAATAAAAACATTTACCAAGTTAAAAGATGATTGGTTTAGGTAATTTAATTAATTGGGTATAAAATAACGTATAAAAAAACTTAAAATTATTATCAATGCGTTTGCCGGGAGTCGAACCCGGGTCTATTGCTTGGAAGGCAATTGGTGATGTGTCCACTAAAATTACTTTAAAATGTAAGGGCATAATGTTACTAAATTAGAGAGGAGGGATTTTAGAGAATTATTTTTTGTCTTTCTTTTTCTGTTTTATCACTGCACTTTCAATGGTACACTACAATACATTAATGGAGTACAATACATGATTCCATTAGTTTTGATATTAAGCATAAATAAACAAGAGGATAACGGGTGATATAACAAATAGGTTTATCCACTTCTTATACCTCATTGAATACTAAATTTTTTGTCATTCTTGGGTGGTCTTCGACTTGTCGAGAGAATATTACATATAAAGAACCTCTTTAAAGATATTCTCTTCAATCTATCAATCCAATAGCAGGTAGGGATATAATGTACTTGATTATCGATGTTCGAGTTCTTATCTTATTTCGATAAGAGGTGTGAGTTCAATGAAGTAGTTAATTATTTAGTTAAAAAGAACTTTCCAAAAGTATGATCGCATCAAATCACTTTTATTATTATTGAAATATATTTAAAACTAAACTCAAAGTTGTTCTTGAGGAGTCAATTGATGGATAATTGGCTTTTAAAATTAATATTATTTAAAAAAGAAATTTCCCTCTATTCCATTTCATTTTTGTCCTAAAATTTTTAGAAAAGTTTTTTTTTTCTTTTAACTTTATTTAACCCTTTTTTTTTTCTCTCACTGAACTTTTTAAATATTTCTCTAAAATATTCGTCCCCTTCTCTTTTTCAAACTTGTTTCTTCCAAAATTTATGTCTCAGCTGTTTTCTTAACTTTTTTTTCCCCTCTAAAATTTCTCAAGAACTTTTCTCTTTTCTAAATTTTCTCTTCAAAATTTCTTAGTTCACTCCATTGCTAATTTTTTCTCTTTCTAAAAACTTTCTGAAACTCTCTAAATTTTTATCACCACTTTAACCTTTGTCTCTAAATAATTATATATTTACTTTTAATGAAGTTTAAAAAAAATGTTGTAAATTAACCAAAAAATGTGAGCATAAATAAAAAAGAGTTTTCCGCCCAAACAAGCTCATGATTTCGTGCGTTAAAAAAACATCACATATGACAAGAAATTCGTAAGCGTGTTTTCCAACCAAAAAACTTGATCCACCGATGATTTTTAAACATCCAAGTTTTCCAACTTTTTATAACCGTCATGAAAAGTCAAGAATAAAAAAAAAACGATGTATTTTCCCGTCAAAAATATTCTCCACCATTTTGTAATGTTTTTTAAACGTCACAAAAACGTGTTTTTTCCAACTTTTTTGTGATGGTTAAAAAAATCACGAAAAAAAACTCCATCTTTCCTGAAAAAAACGCACCACACCTTAAAAAAACGTCATGAAAAATATATTTGCCCAACTTTTCATGATGTTTAAAAGCTAGAAATTCAGAAAACTCTGTCTCTTCCCTAGAAAGAACACACATCTCTCTTTCTTGACGTTTATTAACCGCCACGAAGAAACGTGTTTTTTCTAATTTTTCATGATGGTTAAAAAACATCACGATAGATGAAAGATTCGAAAAACTTTGTTTTTTCTACAAGAAAACAAGATATTTTAAGTTTTGTGACTTTTTTTTTCAACAGCTTTTACTGTTTATCACCATTACGAAAACTTCAAACAGTAGTGTTGATTTTATGTTTTTAAAAAACAAAAAACAAAAAATAGTTATCAAACATATATGAAACTTTTCTAAAGTAGAAAAATGAAGAACTAAAAACATACATGGTTATTAAACGGGTTCTTTTCACCTCCCTCTAACTTTTTCTCTCTTCAAAAATTGTTTTTCCTTTCCATCATCTCTGGCTTTTCTTTCTTAAAATTTTCGGTAACTCTCAACATTTTTCTCTCTTTTAACTTTTATCACTTTCTAACCTTTTTTTTTTCCTCTCTATGGTTTTCATCAACTCTCAATTTTTTTTTCTCATGATTTGTAGTAATTTGATCATTCACAAAGGCAAACAAACATTGACATTTAAAATCACTTTCAAACCACTTTACAAAAATACTCATTCTAAAATTAGTTCCATACATATCCGTATTGTCTTTAGAGTGCCTCATCGCAATGTCTCTAATGGAGACATCAATTCAACTGTAGCTTAAGTGATTAATTTTTTTAGTGAAATAGAAATGATTCTCTAAGGAAAAAAATTACAAATTAATCTATCAAATTAAGTAATTTGAAATCAATTCATTTTTCTTTATCAATTAATCTATTAAATAAGTAATCAAATAGGGATTGAAAAGAAAGCCCTATAATTTTTTTAAAAAAGAAAAAAGTCGTATAATTTAAGAAATCTAATAACATAGAATACAAATTGTCGCAACGTCATCGCCACGCAGTTTAGTAAAAACAATGATATAAAAATAAAAAATAAAATAACTTTAACTTGAGAAAGCAAAAACTTAAACCTATGGACATGCAAATTTACCCCAAGCATCCTACCACTATGCCAACACCACAACATACAATCAAAATTTCCTTTTCCAAATACAAATCTTTTCTTTGTTTTAATATTTAAAAAAAAAAAAGAAAACTAAAAACTAAAACCGAAAATTAAAAAAAAAAAACTTTATTTTGTTTTAGATTTGAAATCCGTATAAAACAAAATTCCTTAAAACTTATTTTTTAAAAATCTCATTTAAAACAAACTTGTTTAAAAAAATCATATTTAAATTAAACTTATTTAAAAAAATCATATTTAAAACAAACTTATTTAAAAAAATTCATATTTTAAAATGTTTTAAAAAAAATATTTAAAACAAACTCATTTAAAAAAATCATTTTCAAAAGTACACGCAAGAAGAATTCCTTAGTGTGCCTGAGAGTCTGAAGCCATGAAGGAATGCTCTAGTTACTGTGTTGGTGGAAATCGGTCACCAGAGATCTGTGTGTCGGTCGTCGAGGCTGCTGTCGTCACCGGAGGTGTCGTGGCTGCCTTGGAGGTCACCGGAAAAGAGTGTATGCAGTCGGGAATGTGGACTTAAAGTGGGAAGAAGAGGGGAAGATGGGAGATGGAGGAAGAGGAAAACGGCGAAGGAAAAATGGTTTTTGGAGAGAGAGAGTGAAATAAAAGCAAAATGAAAAAAATGTGAACTTAAAAAACAAATTTTCCTCACTTTTTTCCTTCCTCTCCTTCCTCTATGCAGTATTCTTAAAATACTAAAGAGGACAATGATAACAAAGGAAAAGGTCAAAAAGGGAGAAATATGGGGTAGAGAATGTGACATGTAAACTTTGAGGAAGAAACTGCTGCGTTTTGCAAAGTTAGAGATTTTGATTTACTTTATACTTCATATTCAAACACAAATATTTCTTCTCCTAATTAAGATTCAATAAAAAAAAAAACTTAAAGAATTATTTTCAATACGTTTGTCGAAAGTCGAACCCAGGTTTATTGCTTGAAAGGCAATTTTCCTAACCGTTGGACTACAAACGTATCGGTGATGTGTCCACTAAAATTACTAAAATGTAAGGGTATAATGTTACTAAATTAAAGAGGGATTTTAGAGAATTATTTTTTTGTCTTCTCCGTTGTATCACCGCACCACTGCAATACATAATTCCATTGGTTTTAATATTAAGCATAAATAAACAAGAGGATAATGGGTGATGATAGGTTTATCTACTTCTTATGCCAAATTGAATACTAAATTTTTTATCATTTTTGAGTGGTCTTCTGGCTCGTCGAGAGATTACATATAAAGAATCTCTTCAATAAAGATTATCGATGTTCAAGTTCTTGTTCGATGATTTGAATCAATCTTATTTTGGTAAGAGGTGTGAGTTCAATGAAGTAGTTAATTATTTAGTTAAAAAGAGCTTTCCAAAACTATGTTTGCGTCAAAATCACTTTTATTGTTATTGAAATATATCTAAAACTAAACTTAAGGTTATTCTTCGGACGAGCCAAGTTATTGATGGATAATTGGCTTTTAAAATTAATATTATTTTAAATAAAAAAATGTCCCTCTATTTCATTTCATTTTTATCCTAAAATTTTTAGGAAAGTTTTTTTTTCTTTTAACTTTATTTAACCCTTTTTTTTTCTCTCACTGAACCTTTTAAATATTCCCTTCTCTTTTTCAAACTTGTTTCTTCCAAAATTTGTCTCAACTGCTTTCTTAACTTTTCTTTCCCTCTGTAAACTTTCTCAAGAACTTTTCTCTTTTCTAAATTTCTTTACCTCCTTCCAGCTTTTCCTCTCTCCAAAATTTCTTAGTTCACTTCATTGCTCATTTTTTCTCTTTCTAAAAACTTTCTGAAACTCTCTAAATATTTTTCCCTCTCTATAGTTTGATCACCACTCTAACCTTGCTCTCTATGGTTTTTTTCTCTCTTCAAATATAATGCTCTTTTTAGTAATTTGATCCTTCTCAAACCATTCATGAAAATAAAAGTTAACATTTTGTTTGAGGAGGAAAATCGCATTGCCACATGGAGGACAAAAAGAGGTCCACCTGGACACATTCAAAAGACCGGGCCACCTTAGATGGTTCTGAGGTGCCATACTTGGTCATAAATTCATTACGGGAACCATCCTGTAGCGCGACCAGCATCCAAGTTTGACCCACAGTTTGAGACATGCCCGACCTACTGTCCGACACCCATAACCACCTGCTAGAAGGCCTGTCAGACCCCAAACCTATAAATTTAGGGTACCAGTGCTGCACACAAGTATTGAATTCTATCTCGAACTTAATATTGAGTCCGAACTACCACTTGTTGGGAATGATAAATAGTAAAGGGACAAGTGTTAGGCCATGATTCTATTATGTGTTGGAAATGGTAGGGTCGAAATTGGAACAATTGAGAAAAAGTCATTGTGTCGTGGGTGGAACCACTGCCTTGAAAGCAAAATCGGACATGACCTCGGTGCTAAATTATTTTACTACCGGTATGCTCCCCAAGTTTAATACAACCACCAACTCAGACGTGTAGTCGTGGGAACAGAGTGAAATCAGAACTAGCTCAGGAAATCCTTAGGAAACACAAATTGAGTAGAGAGGGGGAGAAGAAAAAAATAAATCATGAAAGAGTGGTGGGAGAGTACCAATTTATAGTGGTTGAAAGATCCAAAATAGATTTTTATTTTCCAAAAAATAAAAACCTTCAAAAAACTAAGGCCTTACATGTGTCTCTTTGAATGCCAAACTCCCTCCAACCTTGTCACTTGTCCTTTGACTCCCATTTAAAGAGCATGTGTCCCTTTGAATTCCAAACTCACTTCAATCTTGCCACTTGTCCTTTAACTTCAATTAAAGAGCAATTTGAGGCTACTTTGTTTTACCATGGCATTCCCAACAATCTCCATGAATGACAAATAGTAAAATTAAAGAAGAGAGAAAAATGATTTTCTGAGCAAAAAGAAAATAAACTTAAACATTAATATCTTTTGATTTGAATTAATACATAGTGAAGTGAAACAACAATCTAAGTAATGAATTCGCAGTGTTTCACCATATCCATCCAGTTCATTCATGGACCACCCAAAGAAGAGCTATAGATTCACATATACTTCATTACATCCATCAATTCCATACATGGACCACCCAAAAGAAGGGCTATGGATTCATGCCAGTGAGTAAGCATCATGACTTGAGTCTCATACATCATGAGGACTCCAGAATTACTCTCCTTATTTAGCCTTTGGTGAAAGGATCTGCTAAGTTCCTCTTGGACCTCACATACTCCAAAGATATAATTCCTTCTTTCAGAAACTGCGTCATAGCTTCATGTCTTGGACGTATGTGGCATCTCTTGCCATTGTACACATTATTTTTTGCAGTCACTATGGCAGCTTGTGAGTCATAGTGTATAGATACAGGTACAGAATTCCCCCAGAGTGGCACATCTTCAAGAAGACTTCTCAGCCATTCAACCTCTTGACCGGCCAGTTCAAGTGTTATGAACTCAAATTCCATGGTAGAGCAAGCAATGAAGGTCTGTTTTGCTGATTTCCATGAGATAGTTCCACCGCCGAAAGTAAACACATACCCGTTAGTGGAGCTCACTTTATCATTATCTGTAATCTAGTTTGCATCTACTTTCTAATACAGCATGAAACTTGTTAAAATGTAAACAATAGTCCATTGTACCCCTAAGATGCCTTAACAACCGATGCAGAGCAGTCCAATAATCTTTACCAGGGTTATGAGTGTATCTACTCAATCTACTTACCACATATGCAATATCATGTCTAATTTAATTCATTAAAAACATGATACTACCTATGATCTTTGCATATTCAGATTTAGATACACTATCACCTTGATTCTTTTTAAGACTCATGCTAGCATATCATAAGGTGTTCTTACAGGTAGTTTATCAAAGTGATCAAATTTTTTCAGCATTCTCTCAATGTAATTTTATTGACATAAGGAATATCCATTATCATCTTTCCTTATTTTTATACCAAGTATTACATCAACCTCTCCTAAATCTTTCATTTCAAAATTTGAAGAAAGGAGTAACTTGGTCTTATTAATGATATCTAAGTTTGAACCAAAAAATGAGCATGTCATAAACATACAAGCATATTATCACACTATCAGCTCCAAACACATGTATCAGAGCAATCTACTTTATAAATATTGTTTACTAAAGTGTCATTAAATTTTTCATACCATTGTTTAGGAGCTTGTTTTAGGCCATAGAGAGATTTTTTTAAGTTTGCATACTTTATTTTCTTGACCAGTAATTAGAAAACTTTCAGGTTGTGTCATATAGATCTTCTCTTCTAAATCACCATTAAGGAAAGCTGTTTTTACATCCATCTAATGTATTACTAACCCTCGAATAGCAGCTAAGGCTATCAAAGATCTAATTGTAGCAATCTTGGTTATAGGAGAGTATGTCTAAAAGTAATCAATGCCATACTTTTGTATATAACCTACAACCACAAGTCTAGCTTTGTATTTTTCTATCATACCATCTGGTCTCATTTTTCTTTTAAAGATCCATTTACATCTAATAGGTTTATTTCCTACAGGTAAATCTACTAATTCCTAGGTTTGATTCATAACTATGGAGTCTAGCTCACTTTTAATAGCTTCTTTCTGGGCTATAGTCTAAGACATTTATAGCTTCTTGTTATGTTTTAGAATCTTCGTCTATCAAATATATGCAAGCAAATCGATCATCTATCTTGTCAAAGTTTTCTACCAGATAGGAAGTTATAAAGTTAGGTCTGAAGCCTTTATTTACCTTTTGCTTTTTACTTTTCCTAGATTCATAATCTGTTGGATCATTTGATCTAGGTTTATGGTCTATCATATCAATAGAAGTGGAGGGCAACGACATGCATGCAGTTTTTGAAATACCACTAGATTCACCATCAATTCTAATCATATGGAAGATATTTTCAAAAAATATTGCATCTCTATATTCACATATTGATTTATCATTCAAGCTCATGAACCTATATGCAAAACTATTTTGAGCATAACCAATGAAAACTCAATCAAAAGTTTTAGATCCAACTGTAGCTTTTTGAATGTTGAATATGCCACCTTTGCTAAGCATCCACACACCTTCAAGTAGCTCAAATTTGGTTAATACCCTTTCCAGAGCTCATATGGTGTTTTATCCCGCCTTTTGTGAGGGACCATGTTAAGAATAAACAGTTGGAAAGTGCAGTTTCCTCCTACATATCATCAGATAAACCAGAAGCTAATAGCATGACATTTATCACTCTTTTAAAGTTTTATTTTTCCGTTCAGCTATTCAATTCAGTTGAGCTAAATATGGAGTAGTAAATTCATGTATAATTCCACTTGATTCACAAAAATCTCTAAGCGAATTATCACTATATTCACCACCCCTATCTGATTTTATCCTTTTTATCTTTCAGTCTAGTTGGTTTTCTACTTCAGCTTTGAATTTCAAAACATACTACTAGCTTCATCTTTAGATTTAATGAGATATATTTTCGTATATCTAGATAAATCATCAACAAAAGAAATATAGTAATTTTTTCCACCTCTGCTAGTTGTGTTTTTGAAATTAGCTAAATCAAAATGAATTAATTCTAGAAGTTCAGTACACCTTGCAGTGACAAGTTTAAAAGGTTTTTTTAGCAAACTTTGCTTCTACACAGACAAGACATTTTGTAGTGTCAGGCAAATCAAAACCATTAATTATATTTAAAGTTTTAAGCATTTTAATCAATGCAATATTCACATGTCTTAATCTACCATGTCACAAATCAAGAGACTCAACTATGTAAGCAGAACTAGAATTAATTTCATTTGAACAAGTAGTGTTGAGAACAAACAAACCATATGCTAAATAGCCCTTACCAACAAAGTCACCATTTTTTGTGATAATAACCTTGTCGGGCTAACTTAAACACAATCTTGAGTCTGGCTTGGTTCAGTAGACCTCCTGACACCAAATTCCTACGTAAAGAAGGAACATACAACACATTACTTAATGATAAAGTTTTGCCAGATGTTAGTTTCAAGAGAACCTTCCCTTTCCCAAATACTCCAGCTGTGGCAGAGTTCCCCATAAAAACACATTCACCATCAGCGGAGTCCTGAAAGTTATGGAAGAGATCACGGTTCGAGCAGAAATGTTTGGATGCTGTTGTGTTAAGAATCCAGTCGGATTTGTTCTCTACCAGATTTGCTTTCACAACCATAGCGGCAATAATATCGTCCATCTCTACAAGGTTGGCTTGTGGAGTAACCCTTTAATCTTTCATATCTTTCCTCTAGGTGCACTAATAGAATTTGTGTCCAGATTTTCTACAGGCATAGCATACCAGTTTGGATTTCTCAATTATTCTACTAGTATTTTTAGGTTGGAGACCTTTGTTCTTTTGAGCTCTATTCCTTGCAATTAGCTTCCCTTTGTTTTTGAACCCGTCTTTGGAAGTAGTAGAAGATTCAACTAAGTTAGCTTTAATTGAATTTCGGGATTGAGAAGAGAGCTTATCCTTTAACTTGTTGACTTCTTCTACACACATGACTGATCAGTTCTTGCAGAGTTCAGTCCTTCTTCTTATGTTTCAGGTGGCTGCGATAATCACTCTAGGAAGGAGGAAATTTCTCGAACGACACATTGGCCTGAAGAATCTCGCACATCTTCATGCCTTCAGACAACACACTTGCCACCAGGTCCTTGTACTCATGAACATGATCCATCACCGGTTTGTCCTACGACATTTGAAATTGTAGCCATTTACCGACGACGTACTTCCTCCGACCTGCATCATCCCCACCATATCTAGACTTTAACGTGTCCCAAGTGACATTTGTAGATTTTTGGACTACAATAAGATCAAATAGAGAGTCGTTCATATGGTTTAGGAGATACCCACAGACCGTTTTGTTGTCTTTTTCGAATTTGTTAGTTTCAACGACAGCGGTAGTAGATGTCCTGAGATCAGCAGCAACAGCTGAAACGGTGGCAGTGACAACAACAGACGAATCAGTGATGACTATAGTGATGGTAGCAGCTGTGGCTACAGCGGTAGCAAAAGCGGCAAGCTGAGCAACAGTGAGGATATAGTCGATCTCCAACTGCTCAAAGAAAATTAGTAACTTCTGTGACCATCAGGGTAGTTGGATCCATTGAGTGGTTCCAATTTGACAAGTCCGGCAGGACCTTCCCAGATCGGATAACAGCCATGGGTAGATGGGTATTGCTTTCAAATTGTTGGAAATGGTAGGGTCGAAATTGGAACAATTGAGAAAAATTTGTTATGACGTGGGCGGAACCACTACCTTGAAAGCAAAATTGGCACTATCTTGGTGCTAAATTGTTTTACTACCGGCATGCCCTCCAAGGTTAACACAACCTCCAACTCAAACATGCATTCATTGGAACGGAGTGGCATCAAAACTAACTCAAAAAATCCTTATGAAACACAAATTGTGTAGAGACTGAGAGAAGAGAAGAATGAATGATGGAAGAGTGGTGGGAGAGTACCAATTTATAGTGGTTGAGAGGCCCAAAATAGATTTTTATTTTTTCCAAAAAATAAAAACCTCCAAAACCAAAGCCTTACATGTGTCTCTTTAAAGGCCAAACTCCCTCCAACCTTGCCACTTGTCCTTTGACTCCCATTTAAAGAACATGTGTCATTTTGAATGTCAAACTCCCTCCAATTATGCCACTTGTCCTTGGAATCCAATTAAAGAACAATTTTAGGCTAGTTTATTTTATCATGTCCCAACAATATGTAGTCAAAGGACACGTGTTGTGTCATCGTTGTTTTGTTTAAATTTAAATAAAATTTATTTAAATTCTATTTTTGGTCTCCTGTTGCACTATAAATTCTAGCTTCATCAACTTCTTCAGATCCTCCCATTTTCATATTCTCCCATTCTGTCTCCTATTCCCTCTTTTGAAATGAAAAGATTCTTTGAGCTCGAGTTTGATTACACTCTACTCTGACAAGTGCACGTTTTAGTCGAAGGTTGTGTTAACCTTGGGGAGTATTCCAGCAATCAAATGATTTAGCACTGAGGTCGTGCCAAAATTGCTTTCAAGACAGTGGTTCGTCCCACGACACAACGATATTTTTCACTTAATCCTCCTTAAGTTTCTACACTATTGACTTGACTTTCAGAGTGTGCGCCTATCTTGTGCAGGTCATTCCTTGACAGAGCGAGTCAACTATTACGCGTGTCCGACCATTCTATTTTACGCATAAATACATTCCAAAGCAGTTTCAATGAAATAAAAAATTGCCATTAAAATTTGAAAATCAAACATTAAAATGATTTATTATTAAATATTTTTACAAAAGTAATTATAATTAAATCACTTTGATAATCAACCTGAGCTTAACTCAGCGGTAATTAGTATCTATCTTTGATAAAAGGTCATGAGTTCGAATCCCCTCTTCCCACTTGTTGTATTAAAAAAATCACTTTGACAAAAATATTTATACTAAAATCATTTTCAAACATGTTCCTGTCTTTGGAACAATACAATAGTTTTTCTTAGTAGCTCATCAATGTCCCAATTGTAGCCTGAGTGGCTTTTTCTTCGTAAAATAGAAATTATTCCCGTAGGTGTAAAATAATTTATAGTACATATTAAAGCCACTATTAGAAAAAAAAAATTGCTAGGTTGAGGTACTTAAATTTTGAGTCTGACTTAGTATGGAGGCTGAGCTAGAATACGATACCTGACTGAAAAGTGAAGTGCCCTATTTATAGGTTGAGGTACCCGACAAGGAATCCGACCAGTGGTTGAGCATGTTGGGACCAAGGTCGGTCTGTCGGGAGTAGCTACTCCAGTTCATACTTTATCATCTAGAATTTGGCTAAGTATGGAAGGTTGTTCCTCCCTTAAATGATCTCTAGGGAAGACCTTCATATCGGCCTTTAGGGAAGGCCTCAGGTCGGCCATTAGGCAAGGCCTTCAGGTCGGCCATCAGGCAAGACCTTCAGGTCGGCCCTTAGGGGAGCTCTTCAGGTCGGCCCTCAGTGGAGCTCTTCAGGTCGGCCACTTCAGGTCGGCCACCAAAAGGAAGATCTTCAGGTCGACCACTTCAGGTCGGCCAACAAAGGGAAGACCTCTAAAGTTGGACATTTTTCTGTCTTCCACGTGGCAATACGATTTTCAACCCCCAAACATTGGCCCCCTTTCTGGCTGGTCCAAGTTCAACCTGGTAGAGAAGTTTTTACTGAGTTTGAAAATTTGCCTAAGTGGTGACTTCTGTCTTTCGAGATTGAATTAGATCACACGTCGGACGTCGAACAACATATAGTAGGTCGGACATCGAACTCAGTGTTATGGTCATGATCTGAGCCAACTTTGAGAAACTCATCTTAGACTTGTCATGTTGATTAAGCTTGGTATTTGAAGAAGCTTGACCTAAGTTGGGCACTTAGGAGTTTGAAGTAAGAGTTGAGAAGCTCAACCTAAGCTTGGCGCTTAGGGTTGAGTAGGACATGCATACTTTGTATGGGGTGAATTCAATCTCATCTTTTTCATTTCGAACTTGTTGTAATTTTTCGTACATCGCACCTCGGACTTGTAAGTTTAGAGGTTTGAATTTTTTTCTTATCAAATTACATCGCACCTCGAACTCATAAGTTTAGAGGTTTGAATTTTCTTTTATCAGATTACATCGCACCTCGAACTCGTAAGTTTAGAGGTTTGAATTTTTTCTTGTCGAATTACATCGCACCTTGAACTCGTAAGTTTAGAGGTTTGAATTTTCTTTTATAAGACTACATCTCACATCGAACTCGTAACTTTAGAGGTTTAAATTTTTTTTTATAAGAGTACATCTCACCTCGAACTCGGAAGTTTAGAGGCTTGAATTTAGTTTTGAATCGTACATTGGCACTTATGCCATTGGGAGTACTTGGCCCCCATTGGAATGTAGGTCGGCAGCCCCTAAGTTGGATCTGCCATGATGGATGAAATATGATCAAACGATTGAAGTTCTTTTTTTAGATGAGGATGAGCTGCCAAATGACTTTTCTTCCTCTAACCGGGGATGAGCTGAGATGGAGCTCTTCCTCTTGGCGAAGTTGAGTTATCTGATATGAAACTCTTTCTCTAGCGGGAATGAGCTCTTTCCCTTACTGGGATGAGCTATGATGATATCAGCTCTTTCTCTTGCCGTGGATGAATTGAGATGAAGCTCTTCCACAAGGTGGGGATGAGCTGAGATAAAATTTTTCCTCTTGGCGTGGTTGAGTTATCTGATATGAAGCTCTTCCTCTAGGCGGGATGAGCTGAGATGAAACTCTTCCTCTTGGCCAG
>NW_019104586.1:705592-718967 GCF_001995035.1 Momordica charantia
TTTTTAAGCTCAAAGATTTAGGCTCGTTGAAGTATTTCTTAGGGCTTGAAATTGCCCGTTCCTCAAAGGGCATTTTCTTGTCTCAACGCCATTATGCCCTACAAATCATTGAAGATGCTGGTCTCTTGGCTTCTAAACCTGCTTCTCTGCCCATGGATCCACATATTAAGCTTCATGCTTCTATTGGTGAATTATTGACTGACCCTTCTCAGTATCGTCGAATTATTGGTCGCCTTCTTTATCTCACCATATCCARGCCTGATATAACGTTTGCAGTACATCGTCTCAGCCAGTTTGTTTCTCAGCCCCGACGTCCCCATCTTGATGCTGCCCTTCAGCTACTTCGATACTTAAAAGGGTGTTCTGGGCAAGGTATTCTTCTGCCCTGTTCTACTTCTTTTCAGCTAAGGGCATTCTRTGATGCTGAYTGGGCATCATGTYCGGACTCTCGCAAGTCCACAACTGGATTTTGCATTTTTCTAKGGGAGTCTCTTGTATCTTGGAAGGCTAAGAAGCAAACAACGGTATCTCGTTCTTCTGCTGAAGCCGAATACCGTGCTYTTGCAGCCACCACCAGTGAAATAGTATGGCTTACTCACCTTCTTAAAGATTTACAAGTTCCTTTCCAACCGCCGGCTCTTATGTTTTGTGATAATCAAGCTGCCATTCACATTGCYACACAWCCTTCATTTCATGAGCGAACAAAGCACATAGAAATTGACTGTCATTTCGTTCGAGACAAAGTTGTTGACGGTCTTGTGAAGCTTATGCCTATTCGTTCGGATCTTCAGCTAGCCGATGTTTTTACAAAGGCTTTGTCTTGTAACTCCTTTTCACTTTTGTTATCCAAGATGGGTGTACTAAATATACATCTTCCATCTTGAGGGGGAGTATTAGGATTTAAGTTTACCAATGTATATTAACTTAATTCAGTTGTATTGTGTAACTTAGGTAACTGCTTGTACAGTGGTCTATATATACTGCCACTTTGACATTAATAAAAATAAGCAAGTTTTATTTACTCTCATGATTTCAATAGTAAGCTTAACAACACATTTCAGATTACAAGATATCATCCTCCTCCAACTCCTTTCAAAGTTGCAATAGTTCACATTGAAAGGAGTTGAAAGAAATTTCAGATAACCAGATATTTCAGTAACAGTGAACAAACTCTCATCTGTTGAATTCACACTTGCTTTTCCTTTCTCATTTTCCAAAAAGCACCACATATATTGAACAATCACTTCAGTCAACAAAAACCCAAATCACAGCAAACAAATCCATGGTTTCCAAGAGAAAAAAGAAAACCTCAGAACAAACATGCCATTAACTTTCACCATTTCATATTCCAGAACTGATCCAGAAAAACACTTTAAAAGACACAAACTGAAATCTAAATCAAGAGTCTGCACCTAAAGCTCAAGCAAATAATCCAAGAAAGACAAAAACTACCTCAAATGGCCTCTGTTCTTTCTCCAAGGCAATCGTTCCTCTTACATCCAGGAATCTTCTGGAACTGCTGCGCCGACAAGGTCTCAGACAAAAATCCAACAAAGAAATCGATGGTTCCCTCGGCCGGATTAGCCTTGATCCCGGTAACAGAGACCCACAAGAACAGCTTCTTCGCCTGAATTCCAGAAGCATCCACCACAGAACCGTAGCTCAATTTCCCCTTGATTTTCTTGTCGTAATAGACCAGCAAACTGAACTTCACATAACACTCGCTCTCGAGTTCGATTTCGAAGCTGCCGTCGTCTGAGAGAGTGTAGGACTTGACATTGCTCGGTAAGAGGCCCTTTGGGAAACCGTATTGGGGCAGAAGTTCGTGGACATCGGCTGTTGACTTGAGGGGGAAAGATGGACGGTTCGATTCAATTTTGGGATCTGTCAATGAAATGGAGAGATGGGTTTGAGTGCAAATGGCGAGAATTAGAAGGAATGGGGAGAAGATGGTTCTGGAGAAGGAAGCCATTGATGGAGTTTCGAGGTACGGACAGTGATCACAAAGAGGGAGTCGCCGCTTGATTAGAAGTTTTTTTTTTTTCCCCTGGTAAATATGATTTGTCTACGAAGTCCAATTCTGCAAAATACAACCTAAAACCTAACTCGTAATTGATATATATCTAATTTTGCACCTAATTCGAAATTGATATATATCTCCAATTAATAATGGAATGTATAAATCTGTTCTTTCTGTTAACAAAAACATAGTTAGGTAAATCACACATCATTTCAATTTGATCCCTATAATTTTTAAAATTTTCAATCAAGTTTCATCGTTCTTGAGATAGTAGGCATCTTATCTACTGAATTATTGACATTTAAAAACTTATCTTATCTACTGAGTTATTAACTTAAAAACTTACATTTTTTAATCTTAATATAAGTAACTAATAGCTCATTTCCATGAAAAAAAAAATAGTTTAAGATTGGTTTGTTAATGGATATTAATGTTGTGGATTAATGGATTAACTGTATGAAAAAGGAATGTCATGGATTAATGGATTGGTTTGTTAATCTTCAAGAAAGGAAAAACTTGGCCAGCCTTCTAACCTTGGTAAAATAATCAGATTTTTTTTTTCTAAATCATATATGTTGCAATGTGATTTAGTTGAATCATTACACTACATTATGATCTATTAAACTACAATCTTGCAAGGCGGGCCTTATAGTTATCGTCGTCTATTGTGCCTAAATTAGTACTTGATTAACTATAGGATGATTTTGTTTACATTACCTTTTAAAATATAGTCTATAATCCCACATGACCACTTGAGATATATGTTTAGGTGGAGAGATACTTTTATGAAATACATTATCTCGATGAAATTGATTATATATTCTAAGATACTCACCTACTTTAGGAATTAATAATTCTATGTGTTTTTTGACCCCAAATATTGTAGGGTCAGACGGTTGTCCCATGAGATTAGTCCATGTGCACATAAGCTGCCTTGGAGATTCACGGATATATAAAAAAAAATATATATAGATGACCATTTAGGTAGAGAAATCATAATATATATAAATATTTATTAGGGGTGTTCATAAATTGGGTTGGATTAAAGTACTTTTAGACCAAACTCAATTGTTCGGATTGTAAAGTTATTCAAACTAAATAATCTTTATTAGATAATGAACTTAATCCAACCAAATCATGAAATATTTTGGTTAGGTTGGTTCGAATTATTTGGATCACTCATTTAAAATATTGTATAAAAAAAGATCGTAATAAATGTTAAACATCTATTTACATATTTTTTAATATTGATATATTTATTTATATGTGAAAAATTATACTAGGAAAACTTAAAACTTATTTTTAAAAGTTGCTGTGTTTTGTTTTTTTGAATTGGATGTTTCAACATTCGAGAGAAGGAATAAGATGTCTTAACCGTTAAGTTATAATCATGTCACACTCATAAAAAACTATGGAATGAAATAACATTTAAAATAAATATACCCCTACATAATTTTAAGGTAAGTAAAAGAAATAATTTAAAAAATTAATAATAAATTTGAATTTGTTCGATTTAACCCAAATTTACGACCTTCAAACTAACTTAACCTCTAAAGTTTTCATTTATTTGAACCTAGTCGACCGAAATAAATTTATACCCCAACTGAATGAAGAGATGGTTGGATTAGTAATTACACAAAAAGTTTTTTTTTTCCTCAAATCATGTTACATCAAAGCTAGAGAGAGAGAAATTTTTTTGAAAGGTCCAATATATAATACACAAATTACAAATACACCCCCACTTCCACTCCCTAATGGAACTTAAGGCTTGTCAAAACATTGTTGTTGACAGGGTCAGACAAGTGGTCCAAAAGGTTTTGGTAAGGCCCAACACCAGTGACAAGGCCCTGTACGAAGAAGCCCAAAATTGCCAACATGGCCAGCCTCCCATTCTTCACCTCCTTCAGCTTCAAATCCTTCAATGACTTCTCATCTTTACCAAACCCTAATGGGTTGAACAGAGGCCCACCAGGGTATGCTGGCTCCCCTGACCCACCCAAGAACTTCTCCAGGCCCAAGAAGTACTGCTTCCCCATGGACCCTGGGTTGGCCCAATCCTGGAACCTTCTGTGCTCTGCAAAGCCCATTAGGGCCATCTCGAAAACAAAGAGAGTGTAGGGGTCTGCCCAGTAGTTGTAGGTCCCTGCTGGAGGGATCACTCCTGTTTTGAACCATGGGAGGGCTGTTTCTGGGGGGATTAGCCCTAGGGATCCTAGGATCTCTGGGGCTATGGCTCCTACTACTCCTAGCATCGCGTACCGCCCATTGATCACCTCGCCGTAGGCTAACCATTTTGGCTCGATGAACCCTCCGGTTCCTTCTGGGTCCGATAGCCCCAGCGGATCGAATCCGTAGTCGCCTGGGAGACTGGTAGATCAAATAGTTAGTTTAAGAACTGCGATTTTGAATCTATAAATCTTTTTTTGTTCCTTATTTATGGTTCTAGACAAATATAAGTTTTTAGTAATTGGGTTTTCTTTGTATCTTGTAATTTTAAAAACAACGAGATCAACTCTCATTTCTGACTTTATGTTTCTTGTTTATATTGTATCACTTTTTTTTTTTTTTTTTAACTTATAAGAGGTATAGAACAAGAAACTGGAATAAGAAAGAAAGAATACGAAATAATTACTAAACATGCTTGTCTTTCTTTGTCAAAAGCAAGATCTAGAAACCGATAAACAAGAACATTGTCCTAACATTATTGTTCCTGTTTTTTCCCACTTCGGGTAAGTTACCTATGTTTCTATTAAAAAGAGCAAAAAAGGTACCGAAGTTTTGAGAATAATAAAATGAAGATGTCTATACCTTCCATCCAAGTAAGAAAGACTTTGTTTTGAAGCGAACCATAGTTGTCTATTTGCCCCTTGCTGCAATCATATCGAAAACGTTAAACCATTACTAAATTCAAAAGCTTAAGATTACAATAAATTTAATATGTATTCGTATCCCTAATCCTCTTCCTTCCGGTCATTCCAAACATAATTCAACTAATTAAGACAAACCAATAAAAAGAGGCAACAACACTACAACAGTTCAGCCAAAGATTGAGTAGCTCTAATACTATATCAAACTATCACCGAATTTCGTTAATACTCAAAGATGATTATAGAAACTTGGAAATCTCCCGCTCTGATAGCATATTAAGCAACGATGAAACGAGGGGTAATTAATGTACCTTAACGGGAGGGGTGGCTTCAGCTCTGACAACAAAGGAAGCTGATTTTCTAGAGGATCCAAAGGAGGGTCTTGCCCCAAATCTGTGTCTGGCTGCACCAACTGAAGAGGTTAAAGAAGATGATACAAGTGCCTGAGTAGCCATTTTTGTTGCAGAGAGAAGGGAATTAAGCTGAAGAATATGGTTGTGGTGCTGCGATGACTGATGAGAGAGAGGAATATGAATAATAAGGCAGTGGTTGAAGAAGGGCAAATTTAGAATCCAAATTCTGGCTGAGATTTGATATGGCCCCAGGGTTTGGATTGGGTTGGGATCTCACAGTCCAACTGCAACTCTACACGTGGACTCCATGGTTGGGGATAAGAGATATTGTCATCCACTTCTCTATTGATTCACTTATAATTCTATTTTCATTTGCAAACATAAGCAATATTTGAACGGTAATACATATCTACTTATTTTCTTGAAATCAAACTTCTATATACTAAATTTGTTGTATAAAAAAAAAACCTATGTTATCTAATAATTAACATAGGGGCCAAAATTATGGTATTTTACTAATGACTGATAAAAATGTTGTATAGTTTATTGATGAAAATAAAATAGCCAAAATGAGTATAGTTCAACAGTAATTGACATATATCTTCAGGTTGTGAGTTCGTCCTACCCTCACATGTTGTACTAAAAAAACGATGAAAATGAAATAAATACGAAAAAACTTTAAAAATAGTTGAACCTGAATTAAAAGTAACCCAATATCATACGGAAAAAGTAATAATATTAACTTATAATGAGTAGAATATTAAACTAATTAGGAAATTAGGAGGGGTACATTTTATCCTTAAAAAAAATTGTGACCTCCCACCTAATTAGTTTCGTTTAAGGAGATCAACTTATCTATTTCATACGATAGGAGGTCAATATCCACGTAACTAAACTGGTCCAGATATTATTTACTTTTTAACTATTTAAGATTTGAATCTCGCCGCTTTTTATTAAACTCAAATAAAGAAATACAATAGTGCGTCAATATGTACATAATTAACTGGTCAAATATTTATAGACACTGTATTTGGTCCGCCTTAATTTTAATTTTAATTTTAATTATTATTATTATTTTATTAAGTTTTATTTTAATTATTTTGGTTAAAAACCACATAATTTACTTTATTATTAGTTTTAAGATAAAGTTTAAATTAAAAAAATTAGATTTATTTAAAGGTTTTGATTTTATTAATAAGAAATTAAAAAATATTTTTTTTAAAATAAAATTTGATTTTATTAAAAGGATTTTGTTTAAAAAAAGAGAATTTGACTTTATTTTAGATAAAGATTTTATTTAAATATTTAATTTTAAGAAATAGATATTCATGGGGTTTGATTTTTTCTTTGTAAAAAACCTCCTCAGTGTCACACTCTCTCTTTTGTTCATAGTGTAGATAGTTAGAGAGAAAAGAGTGAAGCCTAGTCAAAGTTTGATTTATAAACCCCTCACATTTTCTTCTTCTCTCCCTCTCTAAAACTCATCTTTTTTCCTCCATAACTACCACTTCATCTCCTCCCCTTTCTTATTCCACCACCACCACCTTTTCTCCTTCATACCCACGACCTCCAGCGACGCAAGCGAATGACAGGACCTCCAACCACGAATTCCAACGACCTCCGACGACACGAACGACACAGCAGCAACAATCTTCTTCACACCTTTTTCCAAGCTCACCGGCACTTCGACGACCTCCCTCCCAGGAGTGTGCTTTAAGTGAGTAAAAAATACGTTTTGGAAAGAATCTTTGTTTAATAAGGGAAAATTGGTTTTGAAAATGATGTTTTAATTTGAAACATATTGTTTTGTTTTTATAAAAAGGGATTCTTCTTATTCTTATTATTATTATTTTTTTTTGAAACAACATTATTTTTAGAAGAAAAGATGTTTTTTTTTTTTGGTTTTTTGAAAAGAAAACGTTTTTAATAAGAAACCAATCTTTTTTAAAGATAAAAGAAAATCTTCTAAATTAATTTTAAATAAGATTTTAAAAAAAAATAAAGATTTTGATATTTTAAAATTTGTTTCAAAATAAAAGAGTTTTTCTTTTTCGAAGATGAGTTTTTTTTTTAAAAGAAAAGATTTGTTTTGTTTTTAAAAATGCAAAAGTTTTTTATTTTTTTAATAAGTCTCCTTTAAAAGTGAATAAAATATTTGTTTAATTTCGATTCCATAGAAAGAAAAAAATGATGAGGGAAAAAGTTTTAAGTTTAAAAATAAGGTTTTAGAGGAAAGTAAATACTGAAAAGAAAATTTTTGTTTTAAAATAAATAAATCTCAAAGTAAGTAAAATTTGTTTTTGAAAGATGTATTAAATAAGTTTTGAAAATTTTAAATAAGATGCTTTGTAAATAAGTTTGGTTATATATATAAGTTTTTTTTATAAGTAAAAAAGTTTTAAACGAATTTCAAACCCAAAATAAAATAAAACGTCTTTTTTTTATAAAAAAATTTCGTTTATAGTTTTTTCGTTTTTTTTAAAACAAAATTCAATAATAAAAAGTTTGTATTTTAAAAAAGAAACTTAAGTTAAGGTGTTGGCACATTGGCAGAAGGGTTGAGTGTTAACAGTTATGTCTAATAAAATCTTTCTAATGTCATTCGTGTCACTCATACCTATTGATTCATATCTTATAACAAAGTGTGAATTAATATAACGTAAGACATTTCAATTAAAACACAAAAATATTTTTCTCTTTTTGGACCAAATAAAATAATAGGATAATTTTTTACAAAATGTGGTCCCGTTTTCGAACGGGTGTCGTAGAGTGCTAACACCTTCATTACGCTCAGTCGATTCCTGAACCAACAATTTATTTTTTGTAGACCAAGTTTTTTTAAAATAGGTGACCAATCACACTTCGTAGATGATTAGTGGCGACTCCAAACCCTTATCTCGAATGAGACCATTCAAGGGGATGATGTCGGCTACTCCGCGTCGCGATGACGTTGTGACAGCTTGGCGACTCCACTGGGAACATTAAGAGAGTCAAGCCATTTATTTTGCCATTTATTCTCCTATTGTAATATGTTTTAGGTCCATTTTTATTGTTTTTTTTCATTTAATTGTATTATGATTTCATTTTGCATCATGTATCTCACACACGTTCACAAGCCTCCTACCTGGGCTTTACCTTCTAGGATTAGGTCGGAGACTGAATAGTGTGACCTTCGTGAAATTTCGATTCCTGTGTAGTCGCATGAAATTCTCCACTCAAGTCGACCATATTGCCAAAGAATATGGAATATTTGAGGGTCATTATCCTTTAGGATGCATTAGTACATAACTTCACACCATATTCGTATTGCATTTGATGTGGGTTGTTATGTTGTTCATGGCATATTGTAAATTAAATGAAAAAATTAGGGTTGATTTGGAGTTTTAATCCTAAGGTTTTAAAATTAACCACATTAAAAAAAAAAGAATAAAAAATCATTTACCTTATTTCTTCATAGCTATTTGTTTAATTATTTACTTGTTTTTAACATGCATCTACGTCACATTTATTTTACTTTTTTTAGTCACATATTTAGCTTATTTCCAAGTGAGTTTATAAATGTTGTCTTTCAAAGGGGTTATAAATGTCCTTATATAGGCACGCAAAAACTTTCAAATTTATTCACTTCTATCCAAAACTTAGGAGTTCGGCTTTATAACCATAGAGTTTAATTTTATGTGCATATTCATGTTTTTCTCTCTTAAGGTGAGTTAGAGTCTAGCATTGTATTTGCATGCACTAATAATTGCGTGAAATATTGTTAAAAAAAAAATAATTGCATGAAATATGTATCATATTATTAGCGCACTTTGTAGCATATTTAAATGAGTTTTTTTCCTTCTAGTAAGGAAAATTAAAAAAAAAAAACTCTATCATAAACTAAAAGAATATATCTTGCATGCATCATTCCACATGTCCATGGTATAAATTAAATAAAAAAAAACATCTATCGTTCCCATGCATCATTTCATCTGTTTATATATAATATATATATATATATATATATATAAAAGGTCTATATTTCGTATGCATCATTTTACATGTTCATAATCATTTCAAAAATTTCCCTCTAATTTCTATCAAACATTTGCATAACATCATCTCATACATATCAATTCTATTTAAAAAAAAAATCTAAATTTTGTGCATTCTCCATTACATTATCAGCAATAACTTTTATTTCTATCTTTAGAGAAAATAGCTCAACACACATATTTTTCATTCTAAGAATACATGGGAAACTACGGAAGAACATATTGTTAATTAGAGTTTAGTGAGACGAGCTATGAAAAATCAAAATTTTTAAGCTAAATGAGATAAGAGATGAGATCCAAAAGTATGTGGGGATAATTCAAAATGTTGAACTACAGAAGTTGAAATAAGATATTGATAAAATTTAGGAGCAAGTTATAAAATTTGTCAATGTTTTGAAGAATATTGTTAGCTGGGGCATTTCTCAAGTTAATAATTTAGCTGAAGCTTTTAATTCTAATCTACCTAGATTTGATTTTAAAAAGAACGTAAGTATGTGAAAATTGAGCTATTTTTCTTAAAAGAAAAAGTCAAAGTCAAAGTCATACATTCATTCATTCTTACCTCACTGCATATCATATCATTTGTAAAAAAAAAAAACAAAAAAACAAAAAAAAAACATGTTTTCTTTAAAATCCTCTTGATAAAATCGAAATACATGTTTTGAGATTTTCAATAACAATTTTGTAAGGTCTACCTTTACCACCTTTGTTAGTTAATACGTTAGCAAGAGTCGTAAAGCAATAATTGTAGGTGACTTGGAGAAGAAAAAAAAGGGTGTGAAGAAAAAGTGAAAAAAAAGGAAAAATGGGTAAAAAAAAATGAATGTCTTAAATCTTCTTAATGAGATAGAAAGATTATCAAATCTCAACCATTTTACCTTCCTATTTAAAAGATATTTCTCCAAGCTTTGTTGACAGGCTGAAATCCCTAACTCAAACAGCTTTATGTTGGCCTCTATATTTCTTCTCATGTATAAACCAGTAAACCACTAAATTTTCATACTTTAGGTGATAATCCGAAATTACTCACCCTCTATAAAATCTTGACCTAGCCTGCTTTGTTCCTAATCTACTTTGAACCTAACCTACCGACATATGGTAAATATGGTTAACACTGAGAGTGACCATTTACAGCAAATTAAAAATCATTTGCTCAGTCCGTCATATACAATTGTTGTGATTAAAATATCCATATTTGCCTAGTTACCATAAAAACTTTTTGCTAAGCCTGCCACATCTAATTGTGTGGTGAACGTCTAAAATTATCCACCTAGTGTTACCTTGAGAACTTTGAAGGTAATAAAATAACATTGGGCCCTTATGATTTACTGCTTCATGAATTGGTACTTGTGGTTGCACAACCATCTCCCTATTTTGACAGCCTTTTATTAATATCCAAAATTTTTTTCCCAACTCTATTCCATCTTGTTCTTCAATCTTAATCCTTCATCTGTTATTTTCTTTTGAGCAAAAAGTGATTCCAAGATCGATGATAATGATTTTAAGAATTGGGAAGTTAGTAACCTGACAAATAGCCTCAAGATATCAGTTTCCTTTTATGAGTTTTACTTGGGATAAGTTTCATCATGATACTGAAGCAACATCGACAAAGAAATAATGGTAAGGGTTGCAAAAGACGACTTGTGGTCGACTTTTTTATATATGATTGCACCATATTGTACTTGTAAAAAGAGTATGTCTCGCAAAAAAAAAATTATATATACAAGAAAAAAAAAAGGAAAAAGGAAAAAAAAAAGAAAATATGAAATGTCTAAGGTCATGACAATTCTTTAGTTCAATGATTGAGACAATTAATATAAATCAATAATAGCAATTTCAAAGGTTTCAAGGTCCCCTTTACAAATTTTCAAATTGTGGCAAAGTCGAGCAATGCTATATTG
Organism: Momordica charantia; assembly: GCF_001995035.1. Next base: position 716,768 of record NW_019104586.1, read on the forward strand.
GGACAAAATTGTAATTACATTATACAAAGCTTTGAAACAAAGATCGTCTTCAGACTGAGAATGTCTAATTTCTCTTATAGGAAATTTTTCGATTTTAAGAGGTCATTCACTTCACCAAATGGGCTATCAGACAACATTTCCATAGAAAATTACACTTTGAAGTTGAAGGATGGAAAGATAGGTCACTCACATTCAAAAAGTGAATTGTAACAATATTCACATGAAGAACTACACTTGGAAGCCAGGATTAAAAAGTGAGTCTTACATTCAAAAAGTGGGCTGGAGCAACATGACCGTAAAGTACTATTTTGAAGCTAAAAGCAAGAAAGAAGACTTTTATCAAAGTTTCTAGCTAAGCTCAAAGTAGTGAGGTAAATCAAATGAACTCTTGGGGAGTTACGCAACCAATTCTAAAAGTTATTTGTCGAAAAAAATTGGATCACTGTTATCTTATTTTCATTTGATTATAATCTCTTACCCAAAGCTTCAATATAAAAAAAAAAAAAAATTCAATCTCTTATTGTTCCAGAGATTTGAAAAAAATACCTATGAACTCTTGGTTTCCTTTTCTTTAAAAAGGAAGTCTGCTGACTTTTATTTATCGTCAAGTTTTATTGCAAAATCATGATTTCCACCCTCCATGGCTCCTAATGTTAAATTCATTTTCTTGTATCCGATTTTCTTATCAATTACAAGGCTGAGTTTATGAAGCAGTTTAATCAAGCAAGATGTACAATGCTATAAATTACTTTTAATAATTCTCTAAACTAGCACATGAGATACATCTAAAAAAAGAAACCACCACCAAACCTGATATGATTGAGAAATTACCTTGATGTATATATCTCTTATCAAGTGAAGACATTCATTTAAGAAGAAAAATAGTTGACAGGTCTCCTCCCATGTCGACATTATAGTTTTTTTTTGCTAAATATTTGCTAATAAGAGGGATGAGAGTAGACAAAAGATAATATCTTTGCAAAATATGAAAAAAACTTATTGTTCTTTGAACCATATTTTCACAAATCATGCATTCACATCACTTGTATATATATTGTTCAAGAAAATAAATCATTTTCATATTATGGTCAGATTATAAAATTTTAAGTATCATGCATTGTGCATTCATAATCACAATCCATTGTCAAAACAAAAATTAGTATCATGCATACATGTTGCATTCTAGCTTTCAATTGACATATACATCATGCATTCAAAATCATTTGTCATTCATGATATTGGGGCAATGCACATTTGTAGATGCACCCATCGTTCTTGTAAGCATCATTTACAATAAATATTGCATTCTGCCATTAGAAGTTCGCATTCACATGAACTCGTGGTTTTTGTTAGTCTTATCGTCATGCGTCAAGTGTATATCTCATGCACTTAGCAGTTTAAAAGGATTTCTAAATCCTGCACTCAAGTCAAGAACTTCCTAGTAAATCAAATAACTTTAGCTTTTTTTGGGAAATTGCATTTTAATCTGTTGGAGCTAGTTTTCTACCTCACACATGGCACATCCTTATTGAAAGGGAAAAACACGCGTAAGCCAAGTTTTATCACCTCGATACTTCCACTGTTTACTGAGCCAACGCCCATTATGGCCGAGCCGACAAGATCTCATTTGGTCTCGATCCCATTCTCTTTGTTTGAACTGACATAGATGTGTCTTGCTCAGCCTCATATTCCGACAAACTCCATGACAGAACGTCGTGATTCACGCTTACCTTAAAGAGTCGTTGAAGGCCTTGTCGGGAATCCTGTTAGAGACCTTGCCTATATATAGAAACCATTTGCCTCTATCTCAGGAACACAAACACTGTATTTTCCCTTGAATACAGCTCGGATTCTTCCTGACTTGGGTGTCAGAGTGTTTTCTCTTGTAGGTCTCTTGCTCAACACGTTTAAGCTCGTCCTTCCATCCAAGCTGAGTTCACAAGCTTGGTTATTTTTTTATCAAACATTTATCTTCGGTTAAATCGAATTCGATCCAAGTCGAGGTCGAAGCCTGTATTAAAGCCAGGTCCGTTACATTTTCTCTTCCGGTTAAAACGAACCCAATCCAAATCGAGGTTGAAGCCTGTGTTAAAGTTAGGTCCGTTGCATTTTTATCTTCAATTAAATCGAACCTGATCAAGGTCGAGGTCGAAGCCTCTGTTAAAGCTAGGTCCGTTGCATTTTCTCTTTCGGTTAAATC
>NW_019104586.1:719371-754754 GCF_001995035.1 Momordica charantia
AAGTTGAGGTCGAAGCCTGTGTTAAAGCTAGGTCCGTTGCATTTTCTCATTCGGTTAAATCGAACCCGATCTAAGTCGAGGTCGAAGCTGGTGCTAAAGCCATGTTCCGTTGCATCTAATCATTCGGTTAAATCGAACCCGATCCAAGTCGAGGTCGAAGCCTGTGTTAAAGCCAGGTTCGTTACAATTTTATCTTTTGGTTAAATCGTACCCGATCCAAGATCGAGGTCAAAGCTTGTGTCAAGTATAGGTCGTTTGCATGTTGAGATCCCACTTAGCGTCAAGTTGGTTCCATCTATGGCATGCCTTCTTTGAATAAAATTTTCGTCTTCCCAATACTTTGTCTTTTTGCCTTTGCCTACCTTTTTAGTTCTACAAGGATACACAAAGGGGACAAGATGTAGACACCGTATTTGGTCCGGCTTAATTTTAATTATTATTTTATTTTATTAAGTTTTATTTTAATTGTTTTGGTTAAAAACCACATAATTTACTTTATTATTAGTTTTAAGATAAAATTTAAATTAACTTAAATAAAAAAAGGTTAGGTTTATTTAAAGGTTTTGATTTTATTAATAAGAAATTAAAAAATATTTTGTTCAAAAAAATATTATTTTATTAAAAGGATTTTATTTTTAAAAAAAAGAGAATTTGATTTTATTTTAAATAAGAATTTTATTTAGATATTTAATTTTACGAAACAGATTCTTTGTTGGGTTTGATTTTTTCTTCGTAAAAAACCTTCGAGGTGTCACACTCTCCCTTTTCTTCTTCCTCCTTTTTCTCCCTTCTCTTCTAAAGTGGGTATTTAAGAGAGGGCAACACACAGAGGGAAGTCCAGTGCAGAGAGTTAGAAAGAAAAGAGTGAAGTCTCCTTAAAGTTAAAACTTTTTTTTTTTTGGGAGTCACCTCCCCTTACCTTTTCTTCTTCCCTCCCTCTCTAAAACTCATATTTTTCCTCCATAACTACCATTCCATCTTTTCTTCTTTCTTATCCCACCACCACCTCCTTAATTTTCTCCTTCATACCCACGACCTTCGACGACGCAAGCGAACGACAGGACCTCCAACCACGAACTCCAACGACCTCCGACGACGCGAACGACATAGCAGCAACAACCTTCTTCACACCTTTTTCCAAGTCCATTGACACTCCGGCGGCCTCCCTCTCAAGAGTGCGCTTTAAGTGAGTAAAAAATACGCTTTGGAAAGAACCTTTTTTAATAAGGAAAAATTAGGAAAATTGGTTTTGGAAATCATATTTTTATTCGAAACATATTGATTTGTTTTTATAAAAAGGAATTCTTCTTCTTCTTCTTTTTTTTTTTTAAAACAACGTTATTTTTATAAGAAAAAAGAAACCAATCTCTTTTTTTTAAAGATAAAAGAAAATCAGCTAAATTAATTTAAAATAAGTTTTTGAAATGAAAATAAAAATTTTGATATTTTAAAATTTGTTTTAAGATAAAAGGGTTTTTCTTTTTCGAATAAAGATGAGTTTTTTTTTCTCCTTTTAAAGAAAAGATTTGTTTTGTTTTTTAAAATGCAAAGTATTTGTTTTTTTTTTCTAAAAAAAGTCTCTTTTAAAAGTGAAAAAATATTTGTTTAATTTCCCTTGATTCCATAAAAAAAAATGATTGGGGAAAAGTTTTAAGTTTAAAAACAAGGTTTTAGGAAAGTAAATCAAAGATTCAAAAGAAATTTTTTGTTTTAAAATAAATAAATCAAAGTAAGTAAAATTTGTTTTTGATAGAGTGTTAAATAAGTTTTGAAAATTTTGAATAAGATATTTTGTAAATAAGTTCAGTTACCTACATAATTTTTTTTATAACTAAATAAGTTTTAAACGAATTTCAAACCCAAAATAAAATAAAAAGTTTTTTTTATAAAAAATAAAAAAGTTTGTATTTTAAAAAAGAAACTTAAGTTATATCCTAAGGTGTTGCCACATTGGTAAGAGGTTTGAGTTAACACTCATGTCACAAGTTAAAGTCTCAATGTGCCCTAAACTAATTTTTTTATTTATTATACCTATTAATTTATATCTTATAACAAAATGTGAATTAATATAACGTGAGACATTTCAATCAAAACACAAAAATATTTTTCTCTTTTTGGACCAAATAAAATAATAGGATAATTTTTTGCAAAATGTGGTATTGTTTTCGAATGGGTGTCATAAGGTGCTAACACCTTCCCTATACTCAGTGGTCATCACACATCGTAGATGATTGGTGGTGACTCAAAATCCTTATCTCGAAAGAGACTCTTCCCGGGATGACATCGGCCGCTCCGCATCGCGATGATGTTGCGACAATATTATTTACTAACTAAAAGATTGAATATTTGAAGCTCCACATTTTATTGAACTCAAATAAAGAAACGAAGTATGGCAGCAAAAATAAATCGAGTAAAAGAAGAATTAAGTAAGAACTCCCATTGAACCGTGTGTAAGCAATTCTTTGTAAATAATAACTGGTCTCTCGATGAAAATAAAAAGTTCATCCAACGACATTTCAAGTGAAATTAATTCAATTTTTCCAATGAAAAGAGAAGAAAAGTGTTATAGGGAGAAAATAGAGATCAGCTAAGCAACCGAAAAGAGGAAAGAGAGCCGAAGAAGGAGCAGACCCGGAGGTAGGTAAATGGGTCGGGGTCCATCAACCCAAGCCGGCCGTGGCCGACAACCTCTCCAGTGATTCCCGACCCCTGTACAAGCCCAGTCCGAGTCGACTTGGTCTCGGCCCTAAATAGTACAGCATGAGGCCCCTTCTGTGATTAAGGATTCGACAAATGTAAACCTTAGGAGGATTAGAGTTGAGCCGGTCCTAAAGGAATTAGGAGTCGACCATTATAAATACAAGGGCAAGTCAAACCCTAGAGGTATGCCTAACAATCCTACTCTTTATACCCGATTACTCCGATAGCCCGTGTGGCAAAAACCACATCGATCCTAGTGTTGAACTGTTTTGCAAGTCTCATCAATTCCTTTGTTCTTGAAGATTGGTGCGAATTCGGCGAGATCCCAGGAGGCAGAATTCTAGCATCAACAAAAAGAATTGAAACCCATCTATTTGAATATATGAATGGTTTCCGTATTGCTATCTCACCAAAACACTCCTCTTTTCCAATTAACGTACTATTCGGATTGGTGGAGCAAAAAACAATGGAGGAGAAGGTGAAGATCTTGCAGGGGCCTGTTGGCCGAGAAAGTAATGCCACAAAATAAAGAAAAAAAAAGTCACGCACATTTCCGTTTTGGTGCTGTGGGATTCAACGCTGTGATGTTTTATGAAAGGGTGGTTTTATTTTTCGTCAAGGTTAGGCCGTGAAGTAAGTGGGCTGTTGTCGTGTATTGTTTGTGTCGTGCACAAATATTAAGAGGGTGTGGCAGCTTTGGCAAAGCAGAAAAGATCGAGATCCCGAGATTGTAGTGTGTTGTCGGCAACTAGTGCTCGAGTCAATTGGTGAGGTTTTCATTCCTATATAGGTTCATATTGATGTAGTACCTAGAAGCTAGGTGGCTTTGTCGAGGCCTCTAAAGAGTGATTATTGTTGATAGTTGTATCCCATTGTATTATCCCAAACATAGTACAACCATAATAAAAGTTGAAATAGATTTTTTCTCGTATTAAATTTAAATAGATTTCCTAATACATTTCACAGAGAGGAAAGTGTGGAAAATACTCATAGAAATAAAATAAATTCTTCTCATTGATTGAATTAAATCTTAACAAAAGTACCACGAGTCCTAGCTTAATCTTCTTCTCTTTCGAGCTTAAAGGGAGTTAAAAATCACTGGAAAGCGTTTAAGGAACGAAAATAAATGAAGTACAGAAGAGTTGGAACTTGAAAATAATTAAAACAAAACTTAATAAATGAGTTGTGAATAAACTAGGGCTCTAAAGCGTAAAACTGTAAAGAAATAAAAACAAGCTTGTTCTAACCAGAAATGAAGATGAAAATGAAGTAAAAACTTGATGAATTATGCTGAGAAAGCTCTTCAATTTATGGGCATGGAGGTAGTTGCAACTTGGCCACCAAAATAGGAGGGGAATGAAGCTCAAGTAATGGGATATTTTTCAACTGCACGAAATTTGACCCTAAAAACATCCACTTGACTGGGGAAGCTGACTTTGGAAATGTCCTTTATGCCCTTTTGTAAAAGAAAAAAAAACAAAGTTTTTGCTATAATTTTTCTATAAAGTGTGTATTTTAATCACAAAGTATTCTACTTTGAATTTCATGCCATAATAATATGCACTCTTCCCAATGTTTAACAACATGCAATCAAATTATGCAAACTATAAGAAGAAATGAATCATTTTAATACCAAAACAATGCAATCAAATTATGCAAACTATAAGAAGAAATGAATCATTTTAATACCAAAACATGCATAGAAAAGTACCTTTGAACCTTGTAAAATAAGGCTCATCAATAGTTCAGCCTCAGTATATGTATCTTCAGGCAGGTGGTGATTCAAGTCCTCCATTACAAAGAATCATGCCGCTGTGAGGATGGGAAATGGTAGACTCTCCAATATCAGAGGAATTGGGTATGTTTATATGAGAACTGACAGTGTGACCGAGTTAGTTCTACATGATGCAAGTATATACCCAGTTTCATAATGAGTTGATATCTGTAGGGAAGTCGGATGATGAAAGTTATAGAAGTGAGTTTGTAGAGACCATGTGGAAACTTATGAGAGGATCCGAGGTAGTGGTTGTTGGCCACAATGTACGAGTCGAGGTTTGGCGTTGCCAAATGATCAGAGAGACAGATTATGCACATGGTTGCAGATGGTTCAAGGGGAGACACAATAGAACCAGCAACAATGACAGTCAAGACAGACGAGAAGAATCTGTCATCAGTTTAGGTTAATTAACAGCTTGGAGGTCGAGAAAAGAATAAGAATAGCTCAATAAGTTGTTCAGCAAACTGTTAGTTTATAGCCCGAGTTGTTAGACGGTTTAGCAAACTGATGAAGTCGCATGGGTGTGAAAAAGAAGAATGACTACAGTAGGCTTTGAGGTCAAAAGTGAGATCTCTAGCTTGGCAACAGACTTGAGTAGGTTGGCCAAGTCATCAGAAAATAAGCCTTTCTTCAGGAGTCGTTGGATGCAATCGAATACGGAAGCGTCGGGGACCACTTAGTTTGAATAGGATCATGTGGTTGTGTCTTCTACGTTTGGGAGACAAGACCACACGATTGTCCAATCTTAGGACAATCACAGATGGAGCCTTGATTGTCACTAAGAAGATGTTAGAAGATGCCCATGCAGTGGGAGTATAGCCTTAGTTGGTGCCAAGAAGATTTTGATCGGTTTCTATTGGTGTTGTTGCAGTAGGAGGTGAAATTACCATTTTGTCCTCAAGTGGGAGATTATTGGGATTGGTGGAGCAAAAAACAATGGAGGAGAATGAAAAAAAGAATGAAAAACAAGTGAGGATGCTGCAGGGGCCTGTTGGACGAAAGAGCATCGTTGTCACGAAATAAAGAAAAAAAAACAGTCACGTGCGTTTCCATTTTGACGCTATGCTGTTTGTAGCGTCTCAACGCTACTGTAGTTTATAATAGAGTCGTTTTCTTTTTCGTTTAGTTTAGGTTGTGAAGTAAGTGGGTTGTTGTCGTGTATTGTTTTATATGTTGTTGCACAAATATTGAGATGGGTCGTGGCAGCTTTGGCAGAGTAGAAATGATCAAGATCCCATTTGTTGTAGTGGGTCGTTGGCAACCAGTGCTTGAGTCTATTGGTGAGGTTTTGCATTTTTGTATTCCTAGGTTTGCATGGTGTAGTACCTAAAAGCTAGGTTACTTTTGTCAAGGCCTCTAGAGAGTGATTATTGTTGAGAGTTGCATTCTATTGTATTATCCCAAATATAGTAGAACCCGCACATTGGAGAATAGTGGACGTAGCCATAGTTGGGTGAACTAATATAAATCTCTTATGTCGTTTATGTACTTTCTCTTATTCCTTATTGAGTACTTTACCTTAACTTACTGAATAACTGTGAAATGGAAAAGAGTTTGTAGTTAACCATTCTGGTGTGCGCATAGTAACATACGGCATTTTTTCCAACACTTACAAGTTTAGTTTATCAACTTTAAAAGTCGTATTTCATAGATTTTTTTATCTTCAATTTTGTATCTAATAAAACTCTAACCTTCCGATCCTTTTTCTAATAAAGTTCATCATTTCTTTTTAAATATCTAACCAATCTAAGAAAATAGAAATAACCTTTTAGAAACTGCTATATGTAATTATAAATTAAAAAGCTTCAAGTACTTGTTAACTACTTTAAAAATTCATCCAAACTTATAATTTAACATTTCTAATATATATGTAAACTATACTATCACTGTATATACTTTTATTTCTTTTCTTCTTCTTCTTCTTCCTTTTTTTGTTTTGTTTTTTTTTGGAAAACTATACTATGCTGTATACATTCTACACTATATTATTTTCTTCCCACAAAAAAAAAAAAAAAGAAACCTCAGACTCAGCCTGGGGAATATCTCAACAAAAAAAATTCCCCAAATGTCATGCTCTCTATTAAACGTAGAGTTCTCATCTTCTATTCTGCACTTTGTTGAGTGTGGTTGATGGTAATAACATGATGATCGGCTGCGTGTGATAAACTCTGGTGCTCCACCGGTGCCACATCGGACTGCGGTGGCGCCACGGTCTTCAACCGGGCCAAGGAAACCAACTCATGAACAGAATCAGCAATCTTCTGAGAACAAGAGAAGGAATCAATGAGCAATATGATCAAAGTTGTAGCTAATACCATCTCCATGCCACCATTAAAGTGGCTACTCGTTAGAAGAGTCTTGAGCTCCTCGGTCGTCTTGTTCGCTTTCTCGATGTGGGACTCAGCCGTGGTCGGAGGAGTTATATCTCTTATTGCCATTGCCATGGCCTTCAAAGCTTTGCCTGATTCAGTGCATAGTTGCAAGCAATGTTCTTGATATTGGGTCTTCATTTCTACGGGCATCTGTAGAAAGAGATCTGAGGACTTTAACGAATGTTTAAATTTTATTTTCGTCATGATTTCTTGCTGTATCGTTTAGTATCTCCATTTTGATCTTGTTTAATTTCTAAAGTTTATAGATTAAAATAAAACATTTAAAAATTCAAAGATTAAAATAGAACCAACATGGACCAAAATAGAATTTAAACGAGTTCTATTTTTACATACTTGGATTTGATTGTTACTTAGATAGCTGTTGAGAACTTCAAAGCGGTGGGCACAGTCCCTTGCTAAGCTACCAATCTTGTGATACTGTTTCCAAGGGTGGTAAAATCTGAACTTTCCATGAGGAGGCTCCCATTTTGCTTGGTAAATCTATAAATATATTATTTAATTTATCGACGTGTCAATATTTTATCAATATTTTTATATGTTCATCGCTCCAGTATCGACAGTTAACAGATATTTTTATAGTATCGATAATAAATTGACAAAATATAAAAAATATCAATAAAAATATCACTTATACGAACCTAACATGACTTTTAGTAAATTTTAAGTTATTTAAAGAGAGGTGGAATGCTGATTTGTTATTTTAAATATTTATGATAAATATTTATTTTTTTATTTTTATAATCTTTCTATAAACAACTGAGACTTCAACATTTTTATCCAACATGATTCATATTACAATGATATCTACTTCTTCAATTTGCATCAAAGATTTAGAAGCATTTATAGTTTGATTAAATTCTCTCAAAACTCTACCTAATTTTGGAGTAGAAAACAAAAAAGTTGAATTTTGGGCATTAATATTTTTGAAGATGTTATGTGCAACAAGACGATGCTCAAACTTATTCCATTTCATTAATTTTTTTTTCACCTAACTAAAACATTAATCTAGTCAACTAGTTTAGCTTTTAACTCACGTGTGCCTTATATTGAATATTTAATTATTACATTTTTATCTACTCTCTTTACTATTTTTTTAATGAATTTAACCAAATTATTTATGACTATAATAAATTTAAAGTTAAATTACAAATTTAGTCCCTTGATTTTTAAGATTGTCCCATAGATTTTTGAACCTTAAATATCTAATAAGTTTTTAAAATTTCAATGTTATGTCTATTAGGTCTCTAGACTTTTGATTTTGTATATGATAACTTTTTCGACATTTTTTAAAATCATGGATTTATTAAAAACAAAATTGAATTTTATGTCTATTAGGACCCATAAATTTCAATGGTGCGTAATAAGTTATAAGTTCCATAAATTCAAAAAAATGTTTAATATGTCAGAAACAAAGGTAACAAAAAAAAATGAAATTAGTTTAGAGACCTATTAAACAATTTTTAAGTTCAGGGAGATAGTAGAAACAAAGCTAAAAGTTTCGAAGCCTACGCTATGATACATTTTAAAGTTTAAAGACTATTAAAAACAACTTTGAAAGTTCGCAAGGTCCGTTTGGTAACGTTTTTGTTTCTTGTTTTCTTTTCCAATTTTATTAACAAATTTAAGCATTTGATAACTATTTATGTTTATCCTTTCTCATTCCTTAGAAATATTCTCAATATTGTAAAGAAATTTTGAAAACAACCAAAACGAGATTCTAGATTCTTATTCCCGTTTTTAATTTGTTCCAGCATAAATAAAAATCTTGTTTTATCATTCTTGAATCCATAGGTATTGGAGGTCATGCAATTACATTTTTTTTAATAAAAAAGAGGAAACAGGAACAAGAAACGAGAAAGGTTTACCAAATGAGCCCTCGGGTACTAGATTTGTAAATCAACCTAAATTAAACCTTAAAAATCATGGACCAAGTTAAAACTAATCTCAAACAGGTATGAAATTAATTAAAATAGGCAATATAAAGTATAATTTTTTTGTTTTGTTTTTCGACTCACCAAAGATTCTTCATTTTGTTTAGAAGACAAGACACTTCTATACTTCAGCATATTTGTATTTGCTCCTCCAACAGACTCTCCTTGAGATGCTCCAAAATAATCAACCCCAAAACCTGCCATTGTTCAAAATACACATCTTTTCACAAATCTGACGGTGTAAAGTCGGCAGCCACATCAATTATTCCGACCCGTCGGGAATAATTATTTCTCATAAATCACATCCATACAACACTCTAAAGATTTTACCTTCAAAGAATGTCCCTAGATTTTCAATATTGGTGGCAACCATTTGGTGAAGATCGGAGCCAGCCCAAACAGGGCGAACAAAGATGCAAATAACCACAGCAACAAGGCCACCAATCAGAATATTTATAAGCCTATGCCAAGCAAGTTTCAAGATCTCATCGTCTCTAAAACTAGACACTGTCACCATACTAAACGTCAACATGAATATCAGAAGCCCGTAATCGTATCTCGCCTTCAGCTTCGGGACGAATCGAAAATACGTCGTTGCTGCAGCTGCATTATTTAGATTAGAGAAATTAGATATAAAAGTTAAGATCGTAAAGTTTTCTCTATGTTTTACCCCCTTCCATGTGGAGTTTATGTACCTATTATGCATATGAATATCCCAAGCAATACGGGGTGTGCAATCTTTCCGCTAAAGCTTGCAATGTAATGAGCTCCAAACCCTAGAGCTCCGCCTATTGAAGTTGCCATTCCTCTATTCAACCCTTTTCCAAGAGTTGTTCCTGTTATTCGACGTTTAAAGTATTGAGAGATTAAATTTATCGTAATGCAACTGTTTAAACTTTTAGATTAAGTGATAATTTAACTTTTAGATTAAGTGATAATTTAACATAGTATCAAAGTAAGAGATTTGGTGATGTCATTTTCTCTTAGGAACTTCTTAAATTTGTGTTAATTTAACCCCAAAGTGTTTGTAGTCCAACGGTTAGGATAATTGCCTTCCAAGCAATAGACCCGGGATCAAATCCTGGGAAACGCATAAATAATAAATTAATTTTTTAAAAAGATATGTGCTAATTTTAAAACCCACAATTTTATTGAGGGTTAAGCCATGATTATTCAATTTGATGGAATCGACGACAATGAACAATGAACTAGTAGATATGTTTCTATGCTATGTATTATATGGAGAAACTTAGACTTACCAACAGAAAACTCAAAGACGACAATGACAGTGATGATAGCCCATATGGAAGATGCACCAAAATTGTCATAAAGAGGCTCAAAATAGTAGAACAAAGACACTATGGTAATGGCTAACGCAACCTTTAGAGAGTGAACTATTCGTCTTGGATCGTCTTTCCCCACCTTCTTTGTCTTGTTTGCTAATTCAGCAACTTCTTGCATCAACTTCTCACCCATGGCTTTCGGCCCGCCACCGCGATCGCTGGTTTTCATCTCCATCTTGGAGACGGGAGAGGGAGATGAAGATTTCGCGATTTGGAAGTGAGTTCTCTTTTCGGGTTTTATAGGAAGAACTACGCGGGGCGAAAAAGGAAGGAGGAGAACAATTGATCTAATTAAGCTGACAAAAGATATTAAGATTTTAATTTTTTTTTGTCTTTAGTCAAAATATCATTGTAAAAGTAAAGAGTAAATTTGGTGCGTAGCAAAGTTTTGTAGTGATTTAGTTTCCTATATTTTTTAAATTATGTCATAAGTTAAAGCTCGTAATAATTTAGTTCCTGAAATTTAATAGGTAATGAATGATATAGTTTAACATTTTTAGCGGTTTAATTAGTTACTCTCGCAAAAAATCGTTGCAATCGAGGTTTCTTGCGTGTGTATCGATCAATAAATTAGTCAAAATGACCAACTGTATTTTTGAACTAGAAGATATCATAGTAAAGTAAAAATGGGTTACTTCAACTCGGAGAAAATTTATGATATAATGTTTTTGAAACAAAACATTATATTTGAGGACCATAACAGTACATAAGCTTGCAAGTAAATGCTGCTTTTGCTAACCGATCGACTGGGACGATGTTCGAAACCCTACGAATGTGGGAGAAAACCACCTCCTGAAACACATTCTTCATCGATAGGGGCTAAATGTTAGAACATTATAATATAACAAAATTTATTATATACTAAAATAATAATGAGTGGTTATAAATTTCAAACTAAATAGACTAAATCGTTACTTCAATCAAATTATACAAAGATGAACCGTGTTAAAAGGTGCGAAAATGCTTTAGGATATGAAAGAATATGCTTTATAGTATTTGCCTATTTGGTATGAGTTTTGGGATGTCCCGACCACTCTAAATAAAAAATGATCCATTTGGTAACGTTCTTATTGTTTCTTGTTTTTCTTTTTTGAGAAACATGTTGGAGGTGATTCCTCATCTCACACGTGGCATGAAGTAATTGGATCATAAGAGATGTACGTGTCCTATACTACCAAGGCAGAAGTTTCACCACCTCGGTCATGATTCCTCTGGTCGAGCCAATCTCTTGGGTGGACGAGCCGACCAAGTCATATTATGTATTGTTCCCAAGTCATTTTGGTTGAACCGTTTGCTTACCAAGGCAGAAGTTATTAAATTTTTAGAGAGAGAAAAAGGAGAGTAATATGTTAGAACAAGGAGAAAAAAAGGAATATACAGAGGTGAAAGTTTTGGAAAGAGAGAAATAATAGTAAATATTTCAAAGAATAAAATATTCGAGAGGAAGACAAATCTTTTAAGGAGAGAAATTTAGGCAGAAAAATTTTAGAGTGCCAACAAAATTTGATGTCAAAGAAAAAAAAGTCTAGCATGAGAAGAAACAAATGACATTATTAAAAACAAAAATCTATTTTGAAATTTTTTTTGTTTTTGAAATTTACTTAAAAGTTTAAAAGCATTTTTGAAAAATAGAAACAAAAAATTGAATTGATTTAGTTATCAAATATGTTTTTCAAAAATAAAAAGCTAAAAAAGAAAATGAAGGGCTTGTTAACCATTTCATTTGTTTTTTTTTTTTTTGTTTTTGGTTTTTAAAAAACAAGTTTGTATAACCATTTCTGTTTTTGATTTTTGGTTTTTCTGTTTTCTATTTTTAATTTTTAGTTTTTTATTTTTAAAAAATAAAATTCATATATGTTTTATAACTATTTTTTTTTGTTTGAAAACCATTTTTAATTTTATATTTTTAAAAAGTTAGAAAATTGAAAATATATATTAGAGAGAAGATTTTATAGAGGGTACATATGATAATGGTGTGGGGCACGAGAACTAATGATGTCCTCTCTCGTTCTCGTACTCGTGAAAATTTTTAATCACCTGTTTCTACCTCGTTTTTTAGTTCGAGAATCAAGTTCCAAGTTAAATAATCCTTATTTGGTGACGGGGACATTCGTGGCAAAAATTACCGATTTTATAATAATTTTTTTATTATTCTTAGAATTTAAAAGATAAAGAAGTGTAATAAATATATATTAATAATTGTTAGGATTACTGGTATAAATAATTAGTTTTAAAAAACATTTAATATTTTATTCACAATTTAGTAAATGAAATCGGAGACGAGGTCGGTACATGCATTTCCTATTCTATGAGAATTTTTGTTATCCTTAATGTAGAGATATGAAAATAGATAGAGATAAATAAACTTTTGGAAGAAAACATTTAGAGAGCTGATAAAAACAAAAAAGATTTAGAAACAAAATTCGGTAAAAGAGAAGTTAAAAGACAAAAAGAGAAAAATTTTAGAGAAAAAAAAATAAAGTTGAGAGGGAAAGATATGAAAAACGGAAAAAAAAAATAGAAAGAAAAATAAAAGTTATAGTAAGAAAAAAAATGTAGAGATAAAAAAAAATTACATTTTAGAGAAAATAAATAAATACAAAGTGAAATAAAATTAAACGAGAAAATAATATATGATTTTTAGAGGAAAAATATATTAGGAAGAGGAAAAAAAATTATAAAAATCACGAAATTTTAGAGAGGAAAAGATTAGACAAATATTAAATTTTTAGAAAAATAAATAAGAGTGTGATATGATAGTAAAAACGAAAAAAAAATGAAAATTTTTGGAGAGAGAAAAATAAATAGTATAAAGAGAAGTATATGACAAGTGAGAAAATTTTGTTGGAGATGATTATGTTGAAGAAAAAATATGTTGAGTATTAAAAGAAACAATAAAAATTTTGAAAAACATAAATCTGTTTTTAAAAAACTACTTTTTTTTCCTTTAATTTACCTAGAAGGTCAAAAATGGTTTTTGAAAAAAGAAAAACAAAAAGTTGAATTTGTTACCAAACAATTTTGAAAAACATGCAAAAATAAAAAATAGAAAATGAAATGGTCATCAAAGGACCCCTCAATTTTCTATTTTTTGTTTTTTGAAAATGTTTTTCATATCCTAAGTAAATTTCAATCTAAAATAGTTTTTAAAAACAGAATTCTATTTTTAAAATCTTATTTTTTTTTCCTTGTAATGCTCAATTTGTTTCACTCTAAAATGTTTTCCTTCTTGAATTTCCTGAATTTATCTCTAAAATGTTTACTTTTACCTTTCTAAAATTTCCATCCTTTGAATATTTATTTTTATTTTTTTCTTTCTCTAAATTTTTCATCTCTATATGTTTTTGTTTTTAATTTTTTTATAATATATTACTTTCATTTTTCTCATTCTAAAAATTTAATATTTTTCGAAATTTTTGCTCTCTCAAATTTCTCTTTTATATCTTTTCTTTCTCATTCTATTCTATCTTTTCTCTAAAATAAACATCTCCCATTTTTCTTTATCTAAATGTTTTCTCCTTTAATTTTGTTTCTTTCATTATAACTTTTGGTTTTTGTTTCGCCTTTTATCTTTTGAATCTTGTTTTGTTTTTTTTTTCTAAAGTTTTTTCTCAATATAATTTTTCTTTTTCTTTCTATAACATATTTTTTTCTCTCATTTCTCTTTTTGTCTTTAATTTTTCTCTCACTAATTTTTTTTCCTTATCTCTATAAAATTTACTCTATCCAAAATTTATCTTTAAAAAGTTTATTTTATCTCTTTAAACTTGTATTTTCATTTCTTTACATTAAGGATGACAAACATTTCTACTAGGTCGGATCCTGGTCACCAAGAACAGGGAATGCATGTCCTTAACCTGTTCCCAATTCCATTTTTTAAATAATGAATATATATTTTATTCACATTTTAATTAAAATGTGAATAAAATATTAAATATTTTTAAAACTAATTATTTATACTAGTAATAAATAATAATTCTAAAAATAATTTATATATATTTATTACAATTTTTTATTTTTTTAAATTGTAAAAATAAGTAATTTTTGTCGGTTATATATCGTGTAAAAGAAGACAGCTCAACACCAACTACAAACACAACAACCCACTGATATGGAAAGCAAGTCTAATATGGAACCAACTCACTGATATATCTGGCCACATCCTTCTGCGACATTTTAAGGCTCCAAATATTCAACCAAATATTTGGTCTCAATCACAGCTCATAATTGAGATTTACCGTTGGAACATATTCCATAACAAGAGGAGGACTTTTCTTATTTTTCCATTGAGAATCTCCTGCCTTTTTTAGCATGACATGTGTGCTAGTATATGTATATTCTTTGTGCATCAATTGAATCAATACAATCGGTATAACATTCAGTTTGGAGAGTGTAGACTATTGAAATTTGTTCAAAATCTGTAGTACTCATGTGAGGTTTCTTCAACTTCGATCTCGATTCCAAAAAATCAAAGAACGGATGTGTGGAAACGGAAGACTAAAAATTGTCACAAAGACGAGAATGGTAGAGGACATCTCACTCCTGCTCACACCGTTGTCATCTCAACTCTATATACATTTTTTGTTTTCAGTTTTTTTTTAAACATAAAAATAAAAAATAGTTATTAAACATATATAATTTTTGTTTTTTAAAAAAAAAAAACAAAAAACAGAAAACAGAAAATGAAAGAAACCAAAAACTAAAAACAAAAATTGTCCATATCAAACGGGCCCCAAATAGGCCCCAAAAATATGTCTACACTCACCTATACAATTTTTGTTTTGGTTTTTCTTGTCTCAATTTTTCTCTTTTGTTCAAAATCAGAAGAGATTTGAACCTCCAACCTTAATTAATTAAAAATATATTTAATCATTTTTTATGTATAAAGTCCTAATATTTTAAAATTAAATACATGTAACACAATAGCTTTAAATATTTCAATTTTAAAAGTAATTTTTCAAAGTGATTTTTTTTCTTTTTTTAAATTTAAAATTTGAGAGAGTTATCCACACTTTTTTTTACGAAGTGCTCTACTTGCGTATTTTTGATAACCTAATTTGGATTGAGTATAGAGATGCAATGAAAATAATCCGAGTGTGAATCGAGTACTTGCTGATTAGGCCTCCAAGTTCTCTTCTTGTTGCCAAATTTTATCTCTCCAAGCAATTACAAGATTTCATGTATCTTGGTTTCTCTGCCTCAACCGTCGGCTAGATTGATGAAGAATCTATCCAAAACGTGCTCTTTGATCAGTAACGCAAAGTAAAAACTGCTCCATGGTGGATAGTCACGCATCACATGACTAGTCAAAAGTAAAAACTCTCAAGCACATGCTAATGCCTTAGGCAGTAGCAATGCTCAATGACAACCTCTCAATTAAGGGCCTCTCTTGCCTACCACAAGACTTCAAAATTCAGGTTATTTTCAATTAAAAAATGGTTACCAAATACTTTTTTATTTTTCTATTTAAAAAGTAAAAACTAAGAAATAAGAAATATAAAGTCGGAAGGCTACACATAATACGTTATTTATTATTTTTCTCTAGATAGTATATCATCGTTTAAAAAAATTATAAAAGAACCTAAACATTCCCTCAGACATTCAAATCAAGTCCAATTGCATATACTGATAATCAATTTTGCTAATACTGTTTAATTTTGCTTTGGTTTTTCATTTTTAATTAGATATAAAAGACCTAAATGATTTGAACTATGTTCAGGTTAGCTAATTTGAATGATTATAAATTATTAAGCAAAAACCCGAAGTTTTTGGTTGCGTGATGTTTTATATAACAAATCTTGGAAACCAATGGAAGTATCTCAAATATCTTTTAAAAAAAGAATTATGATTCAATTTGTACCGGGGTATCATATCTTTTAATTGTGATTCGACGTGTACATGGTATCATATATCTTATCTCGAACACCTCTCTCCATTAATATGTTAGGATTAACTTATGCTAATAATGTGTTACACTCCCCACCCACCTCAAAAGCTTAAGTTGGATTGGGTAAATTTAATTTATTTATATAGATTTGGAGAGTAAACAATAATGCAGATATTTGAACATAGGACCTCTCATTCTGATACCATCTTAAGGATGAATAAACCACCACTCAACCCAAAAGCTACACTAATGGGTTGGATAAATTTTCATTGAAAATCAAAGGGACCTAACAAGGATTTATAATCTACATGGGCTATTTCTCTCACTGTCAATTAGTTTTGAGATGAAACCTTATGAACATTAATATGGTATTAGATATGGTATTAGAGCCTAAAACGCTCAAATGAGCATCCGGTCCAAAAATGGTTCGGTCAAGATCGATGAGCCAAAAGAGCCACGATTTTGAGGGACATGTTAAGGATTCCACATTGAAAAAAAAAGAGACCTAACAATGGTTTATAATAATGGACATGGATTACTTCTCTCATTGCAAATTGATTTTGAAATTGAACCCCATGAATATTAATACCACCCGCCCACGCCCTCCCTCTAATTTCGTGTCTAAAAGTTCTTGAACTTTCTTTTTTTTTTTTGAAATCCGTGAACCCATTAGACACAAGATTGATTGGGAGGCCAGGGTCATATTATAGACACGAATTCCCACTCTCACATGTTATGCTAAAAAGAACTACCTATATTTCTTAATTAGAGTTAGAAATAATGCAATTTAATAGATAAATGATAGCATCTCTATGGAGATTTAAATCAGTTAAGTTCAAAATAGATAAGACTCAACAAAAAAGATAACAATTTTCACTATAAAAGAAAGAATATACAAAATTTCATATAAGCGTCAAAGTATGTTGCAACCCTCGAGAAAATTTTAGAACATAGATAAATTATAGTTTTCATGCTAAAAAAAATAATAATGGTCCTATAAAACAGTACCGCTAGACACTCTTTCATTTGTAGAATACTAAGGTGGCAATATATAAATAATTTAAAAAGTACAAATTAAAATCATAAAGTACTAAAAGACTAGCAAAAATTCAACTATAAAAGATATAATAGAATGAATATAAAATTTACACCTATCATATATCAAATTACAATCTTAGGTAATTGCTTACAGCAGTAAAGAGGTCTTAAAAGCATATTTGAAGAAGGTTGATTTTAGTATCTATATTTTTAATTCTTATCTATTTTAGTCTCCCTGCTTTTGAAAAAGATACTTCTATTATTTCAAAAGCTTCAATAGTACCATTGACCTTTTATAAACATTTCAAGAATACCCTTTCAGCAAACATTGGTTAATATTTTTGAACGGAAGGTTGAGGAGGCAGCATTTGGAATAATGTGACAACTAAAAACGGTAGCTTCTTCCTAAAATTTTCTATCTTTTCAAAATTTAATATAGGCAAGCTTCCATGTTAATTGTTATGTTGTTCTAAATTCTGTCACGTCAACTTTCCGTTCATAATATTAATCGATGTTTGCTCAGAAGGTATTTTTGAAATGTTTATAAAAGGTTACTTGAAACTTTTTTGATCAAGAATCTGACCAAAGTATTGCGAAGCTCGAACTTGGTGTACCGACGGACGGAGGGACCTATAGAAAAAGTAACAGCTCCAACGCTCAATACAGTAGTTTTCAGATCTATTGCTCCAGAGAGAATAGTCTCGCGTACCTGGAAAGTGCAGCAGACCTACTCTCTATTTATTGAAGTGAGCTTTCTATAAAACCTCCAACAGTGCTACAAACGCCTTTCCGACACCTCGAGAATCGCAGCATGTTAGCCAATATAGCCTCGAGAACCTCAAAGATTTGTGCCTGCAGATGCTCTTGAGGGTTGACTCGTCGTTTGAGAAGGTTTGTTATTGCAGAGAATATGAGTTGGCTCGACATCACTTGTTGAGCTATCAGAAATCTTCTGAGTGATGAGTCACGTTCGATTTTTCTCATCATTTTGATGAATAGTAACTCTTATGATGTCACGTTCGATTTTTCTCATCATTTTGATGAATAATAACTCTTATGATGTATCAAATCATTGATATGTAGTAGTCAATAATTGGCCTCCAACAAAATTTTTGAAAGGATAGAAGTATTTTTTAAATAAAGGGTAAAAGTTTAGGGTATTTTTTAAAATTTAGCCAAATTGATTAAACTAAAACCTCCTTGGATAGAGTTTTAAATTTCAAGCTGAAAATTACAAAATTAAATAATTTTGACATGTGAAGAGATCTTATGTCAAAGAAGCCAAAATTCAAAGCATAAATAAAGAGATCAATTGATAGTAATTGTTGGCCAACTATATTCACAACCATTTAACACAAGCAATAAATACACAAAGTCAATAATAAAATTAAAATATAATTAAAACTAAGTAGTAATAAACCTTTGAAGAGATTTTACTCAATAAATTTATTGTAATTTGACTAGACTTCAACCTACGTCTAAGAAATCACAAATTTGTTTTTCTTTTATGTTAAGATCAAATTCCAATTTTTTCCATGCGAGGCAACAACTCAAAAGTGTTCATGAGTTGAGTTGAAATATTATGTATTTTTTTTACTTATAAAATTATTCACATTTAAAATTTGTGAAACCTAAATGACCTTAATTAAGATGTTGGATCCAACTCAATCAAATTATCAAAATATTTGAACTAATTCATGTAGTCAAGTCATTTCCTTAAATTTTGTTTTAAAAGAGTGAAAATTAATTATTGTTCCCTTAGACTGATATTTACTTACCTTCAAACATTGAATTAAAATTAATAATTCAATACCAATTTTCATATTGGGAAAAAATTATGCTACAACGACCACAAAATTAATATTTTCTAAAGGTAATTAAAAAATATTATTGAAGGCACATTCACAGTATGTATTCCGAATAGGCAAAAATTTACCATAACAAATTTTAACAATCAATCTTAATTCTAAATCTTAAAAGGACTGTTGGATAATTATTTCGTTTTTCTATTACTTGTTTTTTGTTTTTGAAAAAAAAAAATACGGTGTGATAATTTTTTGTTTTTTTAAAAAGATTTTGAATTTTATATAACAGAAAAAAAAAGTAGTTTTTAAAAACATAACGATGTTTTTTAGAATCTCGTTCTTTTCTTTTAATACTCAACTTTTTTTTCCAGGGACACATCTCTTTTTAAATCTTTTTTTCTTTTCTATTCTAAATTTTTTTCCTTTCTTATCTCTCTAAAAATTTTATTTTTTCCTTAAAATTCTCATATTTTGAATGCTTATTATTATTTCTCTCTTTATCTAAAATTTTTATCTCTATTACTTTTATTTGTTTTGTTTTTTTCGAACAGATTACTCATATTTCTCCCTCTAAAAAATTAATATTTTCACGAACTTTTTATTCCTCTAAAATTTTGTCTTTTATATATTTTATTTCTTTTTCTTAATATATTTATTCTAAAAATTATAACTTATTTTCTCGTACAATTTTCTTTTAATCTTACTTTTATCTCTAAATATTTTATCTCTTTCTAATTTTGTTTTCTTTCTTTAATATATTTTTTCTCTCAATTTTACTCTTTTTCTCTCACTTTTTTCTCTTTTTTTCTTCAACTTTTCTTTCACTAAGTTTTTTCTCTAAGTTTTTTTTTCTTTAAATCTTTTTCATTACCTCTCTAAAATTTATCTTTAAAAAGTTTATTTTCATCTTTTTAAACTTGTATTTTCATGTATCTACATTAGAATTACAAAATTCTAGCAAGGCCAGGTCCCTACTCGAATAATATGAAATGCATGTCCCAACCCCATCTCGGATTCCATTTTTAAATAATTAATATTTATTTTATTAAAATTTTTTCTAAATTGTGAATAAAATATTAAAACTAATTATTTATAATAGTAAATAATAATTCTAAAAATAATTAATATATTTCATTACACTTTTTATTTTTAAATTCTAAAATAATCAAACTTAATTACAACCACAGTCATTTTTCGTGCGAATATCCTCATCCTCAAATAATGATTCTTCAACCTAGATCTTGATTCTTGGAACCGAAAAACGAGGTGGCGATGATGAACTAAAAATTTCCACAAGCACGAGAATAAGAGAGGGCATTCTCGCTCCCGCCCGACACTATAGTCATATTTACTCTACATAAATTTTTTTCTCTCAAATTTTCTAACTTAAAAAAACAACTAAAATGGGTTATAAAACATGTTTGGTTTTCTATTTTTTAAAAACAAAAAAAATAAAAAATAGTTATCAAACCTATATGATACTTGTTATTTAAAAATACAAAACTAAAAGTAGAAAAAATCAAATTAAAAATCAAAAATTAAAAATAGAAATCATTATCAAATAAGCCATTAATTTGGAGCCCTCTTAAATTCATAAGGATTAAAACACAACCACTTTTTCAAAAATTTTCAGCTTAGCTTGGATATATATATATATATACATATATTATTGACATCGTATTTAGGTTGGAATTGGATGAAACAAAAATCATCATGCTTGCTATTATTTTGCTTTATAATAACAATATTTAAAACAAAATTTAATTAAATTAGATTAGAATTCAAGAAAACATTTTTTTTTAACATGATGACAACAACTAAGAAAATTTGAAATGTCAAGTGTGGTCAATATAATATGCAAATAATATATCACTAAAAAAGTTACTCTCCTCAATGAAATATTTACTGCAAAAATTCTCTAGTTTCTATTCAAGCATTTCATTTTTCACAAACTTCTCCTTTTAGAATCGCTCAAAAAGGGAAAAAGAAATAATTAATAATTTAATTTCATAAAACTCTCTTCACTTCTCGAAAGAAAAGAAATGAGATAGAATTCTCCTCTCTCCTCTTCTTTTGTTTTTTTCTTTTAAATAAAAAGAAAGACACCAATTTAATTTGAATTTTAACAAATACAGAATGATAAATGAAAATTCCAAGTTTATCAAAGTACAAAACAATATTATGTAAACTTATAAATTCAATAATAAATAAAAATGTCAATCTTATCCAATTTTATCAAGTACAAAAAAAATTAGGTAAACGTATATATTCAATAACCAATGAATTTTTTAGTACAACAATCAATGAAATTATGAATTTAATTTCAATTTTAACAGGTACATGATATTATATATTGGTAAATAATTTCAATAAATCAATGAAAACACCAATTTCTCAATAATTAGTTATACTTTTCCCCTAGTAAATAATCCTCGTACACTCATTTCTTAGAAGCTTCAAACACTTACGATAAATTCATTAAAATCATGTTTTTTTAGTTCAAAAATAGGAGAAGTGTGGATTCGAACTTCCAATTTTTTAGTCGAGCACTATATGTCTTACCTAATTGAAATATGTTTTGGTTGGATTTTGAAATGATGTTAAATGAACAAAAGGATACTAGTCTTACGGGTTACTGTAAATAATTTACTAAAAAGATAATTGCAATCAAGGATTAAAATTTTTTTAATAAATAATTTTGTGAAAAAAACAATAAAAATTATACTAGCCGTAAAATAAATAAGTATTTATAAGAATATCACTACATTTTATTTTTTTTAAAAAAAATTACAAAATTGATGTTTGGTTGGTCTCATGTACGATTATTTAAGTTTTAAAATTATCTTCTTTTGTTTTGTTTTTTTAATTTTAAACTTAATGCTATAAATAATATAGACAAAGTTTTTTGCTATTTCTGTAATTCTGTCGAAAAAACAAAATGTCTAAAATTTTTAACAACCAAACTAAGACAAGAGTTAAACTTCTAAATAGTGCAATAAAGATAATATTGATCTTAATAAGAAAATTTTCAAGACAGACAAGATTTTTTAATTTTTTAATTTTTTTTTTTTTTTTGGGCAAAGGAGTACAAGATTTTTCAAGCAATTTGGTTTAGATAAAGGAATCTTGATTCCACTTTTCGTCCGTTAGCAAACAAGTAAGCAATAATATGGTAGGGGCAAATTAGTAGTTTCAAATTAATACATAGTTTCATTTACTCTTTATATATGACCTAATTTGAGGTTTTATTAAGAGACAAAAATATAGGCCACCATTTTTTTTTAACTATGAATATAGTCGACCAAGTTCTCTCATTTTATTTTCCAGATTCTTCTTTGGGTTTGCATATGCATCCTTGTCACACATGATGTTGTTCCAAAGGTTTCATTGTTCGAGTAAGACATCTAAGATCTTTGTCTTGCTATGCTCGTCCGCGTGTCACGAGATAAACTCATTTAGGTAGGCTATAAAGGTGGTAGAGAGCTTACATCGTACTTCCTCCTGTACCTACTCTTATAGTACATTTTAAATGTCATAAATAATGAGTCATTTACCACCCCTTCATCTTGAGTTTGATTGCAATTTCAAAATAGGAAATTGAGAGAAAAAGAAAATGAAAGAAAGGGGAAAAGTGAATGAAAAGAAAAAAAAAACATAATTTAGTCCTTAATGTTAAAAGTTTTAATTATTTTATCATTTAGTTTTTTTATTATGTCCTTATCAATTGAGTTTATAATACTTTATGTTTTAATTTGATAAAGTAAACTTATAATTCACCTATAAAGTAAAAATTTTACTCACTATGATATGATACTACCTAAAATATGAGCCGACATTCATACTTTCTTTAAGAGTGTGTAAGTTGAAATCCTATTCCTACACTGTGACATTAATTATTTTATTAAAAGAAAATAATAAAATGATTACTTGACTAAATTTGGCTGTTGTTATATAAAATAGACCCGTTAAAATAGTAGTATATTAAAAATGACCAACATCATAAGAAATTACTATTTTTAAGTTTATATATTGTCAGTTTTTTAAACCTTTAATTAATTAAAAAGTGAAATTATCAAAAATAACACAAATATTGCGGGTCCAATTATATATTTATATATAAAAAAAGAGTTATCAAATTGCTTAGGTAAATATGTTATATATGAATCTGTGAATTGAGTGTAACTCAACAAAATAAATAAATAAATTAATAAATAAATATATATATATATATGTGTGTGTATGTATATATATAATGTTTAAAGTTGAAGGTTCAAAACTCTACACGTCGATGTTGTACTAAAATGAATAATAATATATACATATGATTTTGTGAGATGCCTAGGCAACCTATTTACAATATGTTCAATATGTTGATAATGAATTTAATTAAAGAGTGCAATTTGCAGCAGCCAATTAGCACTAGGATAAATTCTTGCAGATTAATTATCTAAGTACAACAAACAGGCCAAGCCAATAATAAATTTGTTTGAAAATAAAAAATAATAATAAATTAAGGGAACATGTTTGAAAAATCAAAATATTACAATAAATTAAATTAAGGAACAAAAGTTTGAGGCATTTCACTCCAGTAATTAATGTGGTTCGGCTAAACTTTGATTTATAAACATCATCCTCAGAGCACCACTTGATAAATTTTGCTTAATTATTACCATTTTACTGGTTCAAGAGCAAGATTTTAAAGGATCAATGTCAAGTTCTCAATCTTGTAGAAATGTCAATAGAAATATGACGAATATTTCTCGCAAATATTTAAAATAATAAATAATCATTTTGATATTTTAAATAAGTTAAAATTTATTGATTAATATCAATATTACGTTCCGATATTTAGTTAATATCTTTTTTATAGTTTATTAATTTTTGCCATATTATAGAAATGCTAACATTAATACACTGTTTTAAGAGTTGAAATTAAATCTTTTTTTGGGACAGAAATGCTATCCTAACAAGAGAAACTAACTAAAATTTGCTTAGAACCTTTTAAGATGTTTAGCTTAGTCTGATTATTTAATTTCAGAATATTTTTTTTTTAATTTTTTTTCACCATTTTTGGCCGGAAGAAATGAAGAAGATGAGATTGGGCAACGTGGCAATTGGTCAGATTTCCAAAAAACACACAATAAGAGAATTAAATGTAATCTTATGAATATTCATGGCAATCACCGATAAGTCAAATTTATATTCACCTAATAAATATATTTTTAATTTTAGTTAGTTCGAGTTATTGCCAGATCCCACATTGAAAATATACGGAGTTACTCATCTCATTGTCTATTAGTATTGAGATGAAACTCATAAATATTGATATGGTATCAGAGCCCAAAAGCTCAAACGAGCATCTGGTCAAAAAATGGAATCCGGTCAAGATTGATGATGTCAAACGAGGCACCATCTTGAAGGGCGGGCATGTTAAAAATCTCACATTGAAAAGATACAGGGTTATTTCTCTCATTACCCATTGGTTTTGAGATGAAACACCATGAATCTTGATAATGCCTTGTAGAAGGATGACAAATAATGACAAAGCACCGTACATCTTCTAGTTTGGAGAGATTGTTCATGATAAACAATGAGCTAAGGGCATACCGCACTATGTCTAAGATGTTGGTACAACCACGGGTAGGTCGGGTTAAATTATAAGTTTCGTCTTTGAACATTCGGAATTTTGTTCTAATTGATTCAAATATATTAAAAACTATATAATATATTTCCAAAATTTTAATGTTGTATATAATAAGTTTTCAAATTTTAAAAAATGCTGAGTAGGTTTTTGAATTTTTAATTTTGTATATAATACATTCTAATCTGTTAGATATATTAAAAAAAATTTAACAACGTATTGGATACTTGAACTTTGTGTCTAATAAGTTCTAACATTTCACTTAATTTGTGTCTAACAAGTCTCTAACATTTCAATTAATTTGAGTCTAATAGATTCTTGAATTAAAAAAAAAATGTCTAATAGGTTAAGAATTTATTAGACCCAAAATTTAAACTTCAAATATTTACCGCACAAAGACTCATTAGACATATAAAATTTAAGGACGGATAACTTGCAATTATATTGTTAATTTTATCTCTAATTTTGCTAGTTTATAATTATTTTGGATTACTTTAATATCTTTTTATCTCTCTACTAGATATTTAAACGACTGAAGAAATAGAGAAGGAATGAAATAAAATTGAAAATAATTAAATAAAAGTATTTTTAATTTGATTATGTTCCGGAGTGACCCATTATACATACACTTATTCGTGTAGATTATAATTTTCATATCATGTCTTACGATAATGACAAAAATATATATATATAAATAAATAAGGTAAAATAGTACATTTATCATCCACATTTAGCTTTTGCAAATATATCAATTAAAAAAAAAATCGAAGGCCCAAATTATAAAGGGGCAAATTTACCCTGAAAGCCCAAAACATTAATAGCACTGATGTATATATGATATATAGTTGATATACCTTCGACTTACAACTACCACTCATATACAACTAATATACCACTAATATAACCATCGTTTTTATTGTTATAGCTTCTTATATGATTATATGGTCTACCACTTATTGATTTACTACTGATATAATACTGATATATGTCTGGTATATATTTGATATACTGCTGATGTACCACTAATATACAACTGATTTACTTCTAGTATAACTATGATATCTACTAATATAAATTCTGATATGATTATATGATTTACCATTAACATAACACATACATGTCTCATATATGCTTAACATACCTTTGATTTACCACTAATATACCTTTCATATAACTATATCTACTGATATAATTATGATATATGTGTGTTGATATATACTTCTAATATGATTATATGATGTACAATTGATTTACCACTGATATACCAATTATTTCAAATATAGTACCTCTGATATGTATTTTGATATACTACTAATATATCTACTAATTTTTTGAATGATAGGACAGTGAGCTTTTTTATATGTAAAAATTTTGAATTTAAATCCTATGATGGCAATTTGTTGATATCATAGTGATTTACTACTGATATAACTCTGATATATAACTGATGTATACTTGATATACCTCTATTATACCATACTGATATATTACTGATTTACCACTGATATAATTATGATATCTACTATTATAATTATGATGTCTATTAACAAAGAATGAATTGGTTGCAGAGAGGTTGATAAGAAACATATGTTTCAAATAGAAAACATTAGAAACCAATGTTTGATATTCACAACAAGTAAATCAAAGATACGTACATCAATACTTGTTATTCATCACTGTTTTCGAGAAACTAAATGACAAATAACCAAAAGTAAAATAGGAATCAAATATATACCAAGAGACCAAGAGGAGAAGGAAAAAAAAAGAAAAAACTGGATCGGTACTATCTTGGGTTTAACTAAAAAGCTGATGCACGATTTTTAAATTTATGTTCATTTTTCCTATTTTCCTTAGTTTCTCCTTTGAGCCACGAGAAAAAGACGAAAAAGATGAGCTTGAACGAAGAATGATGAGCTTCAAAAACAATGATGAGCACGAAGCCGGATTTTCAATGTGAATAAAGAATAAGAAGAAAAGCACTTGAATGAAGAAGAAGATTTGTAGCATAGTTGGCAGCTTCAGTTTGAACCAAAAATTTCAAATTCAGCTTCAATGATAATGAATCGTTAAGCCGGAAGTTTAAGTTTCAGATTCTATAACAATTCGGCTTGAAGAAGATTTGTAGAAGTTAGAAATTTTAAATTTCTAGAGCCATTTTAGTTGAAGAAGAACATTTATAGAAGTTCGGAAGTTTCAGATTCGGAAAAAGACGATGAAAGGGAGGAAACATGCAAGATATGAAACAAAATAGGGAAGGGTGTAAAATTTTGAATTAAAAGACGGAAAATAAAATAATATTTCAAATAATTTTGTGTGTTTGAAAAATCCAAAACCTCTCGCTATATTTGCAAGAGGTTATAAAAATTGGAATAATAAAATTCAAAAAAAAATATTTAAATCATTTGTCATATTTGTAAAATAGAAAAGAGGTTGAGAATATTATTTAAAAAAAGCTCAAAAGATGCACTAACATTTAACATTTCATACGTACCTCGAATATATATCAAAAGTATATCAGAAATTAGAGTTACATCAGATGTATATTAAAGGTACATACATCAGATCTATAATAAAGGTAAGATGTAGATACCGTATTTGGTCCGGCTAAAATTATATTATTTTTATTTTATATTTTCTTTTCTTTTTTTAGTTAAGAAGATTGTACTTAATTTGAATTTTATTAAAGAATTTATTTTTCTAAGTAATAACAAATTAAATTAAAAATGAGATTATTTAATTGTTGTTATGAAAGGGAAAAAATTGAGGAAAAAAATGAAATGATCATTTTAGTTTTTTTTAACGAAGTTTTTTTTTTCTTGTTTGTTAAAAGGTTTTAATCTTGAATTAGTCTTTCAGTTATAGATTTTGTAGGTTCCATATTTTTTTTCCTTTTTTTTTTCTTTACCTTTGGTTAAACACTCTAGCTTTGTTTTCCCCCATTAAAGGAGGATTGTAGCATTAAAAAAAAAAAAAGCGAGGAAGAGCAGAACGCCTATTAGAAAACTCAGTTTCTTTATCTCTCTTAAACGGTCACCTTCTTCTTCTACCTCTCACCCCTCCATCTTTTTCTCTCTACAAAAAACTCCAACAATCCATCCCGACAGCTACTTTGCACGGTAGCAACACACCACAAACTCCAGCGATAAACCTGCGAACTCTGGTGGCAACACAACTGAACTCCAATGAAGCCAAGATTCGGACCAACCCAGATCGACGCCAACTTCACGTTCTGCAGGCAGGTACACCAGAATACGGAGGATACTATGTATACTCCCTTTTTGCAAAAAAAAATGTTTTTTAAAAAGATTTGTTTTAAATAGACAAAACTTTTCAAAATAAGGAAAAAAACCTTTTAAATGTGTTTTTTAATTTTAAAGGTGCAATTCTGAGAGTTTTTTTTTAAATCTACCATTTTTTTAAAAACTTATTAAAATGAATTAATAAAGAAACATAAAATGATAAGTTTTATAAATAAAGGAATAAAAATCAATTCAAACAAGTTTGTTAATTATAGTTTTGGAAACAATCTCAACAAATAAAATCTGTTTTAAATAAAACCTTTTTTTTTCGTTGAATTAAGAAATAAAGTTTTTCTTTTAAAGAATCTCTTTAATTTCGAAATAAATAAAAAGTTGTTTTTTTTCTAATTTAACAAAAATCGTATTTTTTAGTTTTAGAAAATAAATTAAAAGTTTTGTTTGTTTAGAAAAATATAATATTTGCATCTTAAGGTGTTGGCACAGTAGGATGCTTGGGGATAAATTTTCATAACCTAAGTTCGAGTCCTTGCTTGCCCCAAAATAAAATTATTTTGGGGCAAGCAAAGTTCTCGAGTCCTTGCGTGCCTCAAATGTTAAATTATTTTATTATTTTATTTTTTATCATTGTTTTTTAATTCGAAAACTCCAATAACGGAAATTGGAACCTTCAAATATTCTTGAGTCGATAAAATTTTTTCTAATGGTATTCATGACACTCATACCTATTAATTCGTATCTTATAACAAATGTGAATTAATATAATGTGGGACATTTCAATCAAAACACACAAATATTTCTTTTTTGGACTAAATAAAATAATTTGGTAATTTTTTGGGCAAAATATGGTATCGTTTTCAAACGGGTGTCGTAGGATGCTAACACTTTCTCTACGCTCAGTCGACTCCTGAACCAAAAATTTTTGTTTTCGTTGACCAAGTTTTTCTTAAATAGGTGACCAATCACATAGATGATTGGTGGTGACTAAAAACCCTTATCTCGAAAGAGACCCTTCAGGGATGACGTCAGCTGCTCTGTATCGTGATGACGTTGCGATAGCTTAGTGACTCCGCTGGAGATTATTGAGAGTCAAACCATTCATTTTTGTCATTTACTATCCGTTATTAAATATTTTGGTCAATTCCTTTTTATTGCACATTTTGTCTTTTAATTATTTGCATTTATAAATTTGTATTATCATGAATCTCACACAAATTCACAAGCCTCCTACCCAGGCTTTACCTTTAGCATTAGATCGGAGACGGAGTAGCGTGACCTTCGTGAAATTTCGGTTCCTGTACAGGCGCTTGAAATTCTCCAATCAAGTCGGCCATATTGCCAAAGTATATGTAAGATTTGGGGGGGCCATTATCCTCTAGGGTGCATTAGTACATAACTTCACACCATATTCATATTGCATAATTTCATGTGGGTTGTAATGCCATTCATGGCATATTGTTTTTAAATAAAAAAAATTAGGGTTGGTTTGAAGTTTTAATCATAAGGTTTTAAAATTAACAACTTAAAAAAAAATCATTTACCTTTTATTTACTCCTATTTGTTCGTTATTTACTTGTTTTCAACATGGATCTACATCACATTTATTTTACGTTTTGAGTCACATATTTAGCCTACTTCTAATAAATTTAGATGTGTTGCCTTTCAAATGGATTTTAAACATCCCTATGTAGGCAAGCAAAAACTTTCAAATTTATTCGCTTCTATCAAAAACTTAGGAGTTCGACTTTATAACCCTATAGTTTAATTTTATGTATATATTCATTTTCTCTCTCTTAGGGTGAATTAGAGTCTACCATTACATTTGCATGCATTTAGAATGTACTAATTTATCTTGGGGCAATTGGTAGCATATTTAGATAAAAATTTGTTTCCTCCTCAAAGAAAATAAATTAAAAAAAAAAACCTATTCTTCCCATGCATCATTCCGCATGTCCATAGCGTAAATTAAAAAAATATATATATATATATATATCTTTTGCGTACATCATTTTACTTGTCCATAGTATAAATTAAAAAAAAAAAAACCATCTTTCTCATGTGCATCATTCTACATGTCTATAGCATAAATTGAAAAAATATTTATCTTTTGCATGCATCATTTTACATGTCTATATCATAAATTAAAAAATTTATCGTTCTCATGCATCATTTCCCCTATTATTTTAAAAGAAGCAATATTTTCATATGCATTGTTTCATATAAAGTTCCCCTAATTTGTGATCCAACATTTACATCACATCGTCTCATGCATATCAATTTCTATCTTAAAAAAATCAAAATTTGTGCATTCTCCATGACATCATGATTAACACGAACTCATAGAAAAAATAGCTCAATAACCACATATTTACTATTCTTTATATACAAGGTACATAAAGCAGCATAACATGGAAAAACTTAATGCCGTGCTAAAGAAAATTAGAGATGGAATCCACAAATAGGTCATGGAAGAATTGAATGCTGAGCTAAAGAAAATAAGAGACGAGATTCAAGAATAGGTCATGGAGGTGCATAATGTTGAGCAAAAGAAGATGAGACAAGATATCGATAAGATTCAGGGGCAAATCACATAAATTTTCTATGTCTTAAAAAATATTGTTACAGTTAGGGCATTTTTCAACCAAACAATTTAGTCGAACCTCGTAATAATTCATCACCTAGAGTTGACTCACATTTTTGTCAACTAACAGAGGGCTTCTCCAGCATAATTCGTCACATGATGCTCAACTTTCCAAGAAAGGCCAGTAGGCTCCTACAATCTATGAGACTGAATTTACATTCCAAGATGAACAAACATCCAAGACCAATTACTCAGATAATTTAAAAGGGAAAGAAAAAGATAATGTTACCAATGGAAATGCTGAAGAAATCGAGGAAATTTCTTTTCTAAATCAATACAAGCATGACATAAGTATGACCCATGTTCAGTTGATAATAGAAAAAGAAACTACGGGAAAGAAAGTGCAGGGAAATGGATAAAAGCACCGAACAACTACCAATACATTTAATTGATAAAGAGCCATATCCTGAAAATAATAGAAGCTCTATTAAAAGGAAAAATAAAAGTTCAGGCAATAATCTCGAAGCGCAAATGGAGACACCAACATGGATCCACAATATACAATCCTTCTACAGTACCCATAAACTCACAGGATCTGTGGTATGACCCACAACTAAGATCGCCAACATTACCAGACAATTATAGTAGTTGGAGGCAACTAAAGCGAGTGAGCTTTCAGCCGAGCTCATATCTTATATTGAGTTGTTATCCCAATTGTTTCAAAGTCATTTATTAGCTTCGGTACCCGTAGAACCATTGCAACTGTCCTATCCAAAGCGGTACGACCCGCAAGTCTGCTGTGATTCCATGCAGGAGCTGTAAGTCATTAAACTGAGAAATGTACTTCACTTAAGCATAAAGTGCAAGTTCTAATGATTCAAAAGAAAATGGTCCACACATGAAGCTCTAGAATCATGAGTTCATAAGACTATGGAAATCAATATGGATCTGATATTTTTCCATTATCAATAAAGTCTATTTCTTCTTTGAAGTCATCTTTGAGATTGCTAAAATTGAAAAATACCGAATGACTCATAACTTTGATGTAAAAACGGCAATGAAGTTTTGTTCATGTATGATTTAGCTAGATACTTGTAAAAAAGAATGTGAGTATGCAGAAATTGAGCTAATTTTCTTAAAAGGAAAAAGTCAAAGTCATACATTCATTTATTCATACATCACTCATATCATATCATTTGTTAAAAACCAAAACAAAAATGAAAATGTTTTCTTTAAAAATCCTCTTAATAAAAACGAAATTACATGTTTTGAGATTTTCAATAATAATTTTAATATGGTCTACTCTTATCATTCTTGTTAGTTGAGACTTTAGCAAGAATCATAAACTAACCATAATAAGTCACTTGGAGGAAAAAAAAAGTGAGAAAAAAAAGAAAAAAAGTAAAAAAGTTGTGAAAAAAGAAATGAATAATGGAAAAAAAAAAATAGAAAAATTGTGAATGCCTTCAAAGTCCTCAATGATATATAATCTTTTTCAAAACTCAACCATTTTTCCAAGCCTTGTTCTCAGGCGAAATCCCTAACTCAAAGCAACCTTATAACTTTATATTAGCCTCCCTATTTCTTCTCACGTGCAAACCAGTAAACCAATAAATTTTCATGATGGGGCAGACATGCTTATTAACGTGAGAATCCAAAACTACCACTCGGTAAAACCACGAGCCTAGCCCACTTTGAGCTTAACGTACTGATATATGGTAATTATAGTCAACATTGAGAGTTGACCATTTACTGCAAAAAGAACAATCTTTTGCTCAGTCCGTCGCATGTGATGAATATCCATATTTGTTTACTTAATTACCATAAAAACCCTTTGCTAAGCTTGCCACATCTAATTGTGTGGTAAACGTCCAAAATTATCCACCTAGTGTTACCTCGAGAACTTTGAAGTTAATAAAATAACATTGGACTCTTATGATTTGCTGGTTCATGAATTAGTACTTGTGATTGAACAAGTATTTCCCTATTTTGATTTCTTTTATTCATATCTAAAATTTTTTTCCCAGGTCTATCTCATCATTTGTTTTTCAAGCTAAGCTTAATTCTTCGTCTACTTCCTTCTTTTGAGTAAAAAGTGATTCCAAAACTGATGATAGTAATTTTGAGAATTGGGAAGCTAGTGATCTAAGAAATAATCTCAAGATATCAATCTCCTTTGATGAGTTTTGCTTGGGATCAGTTTCATCATGATACTGAAGCAACATCAGCAAAGAAATAAGGGTCAATATTACAAAAGGTGGCCTGTGGTCGATTTTTTTATATGTGATTGCACCATATTGTGCTTGTAAAAAGAATATGTCTGGCAAAAAAAAATTATATATACAAGAAAAAAAGAAGGAAAGAAGAAAAAAATAAAGTAAAAAACATATATGAAATGTTTAAGGGCATGACAATTCTTTAGTTCAATGACTGGGACAATCAACATAGATCAACAACATCAGTTTCAAAGGCTTCAAGGTCCTTTTTATAAATCTTCAAACTGGGCAAAGTCAAGCAATGATACATTAAGACAAAATTGTAACTACATTATACAAAACTTTGAAACAAAAATCGTCTCCAGACTAAGAAATCTCTTGCAGGATCTATCAATTTCGGGGGTCCTACACTGCACAAAGTGGGCTGTTAGACAACATTCCATAAAAAACTTCATTTTGAAATTTAAGGCTAAAAGGAGAGGTCATTTACATTCAATAAGTGGATTCCCGTGAAGAACTACAATCTGGAGCTAAAGTTAAAAAGACAGTATTTTAAATTCAAAAGTAGACCGCAACAACATTTTCGTGAAGAATAACATGTGACTAGAAATATGATTTCATCAAATGCCCCTAGCTAAGCTCAAAGAAGGAGTGAAGTACATGAGATGAACTCTTGGGAGAGTTACGCAACCAATTTTCAAGGTTATTTATCCAAAGAAATTGGATCATTTTAACTCTTCTCCTTACCAAAGCTTTAAAAATTTTCTAATCTCTAATTGTTCAAGAGATTTGACAAATTATCCTCGAACACTTATTTTCCTTTCTTTGAAAAAAGGAAAGTCCGCCAACTTTTATTCATCGTTAAGCTTTATGATTTCCATTCTCACTTGCTTCTAATCTTAATTTCATGTTCTCATATCCAATCTTCTTGTCAATTACGAGGCTGGGGTTATGAAGCAGTTTAATCAAGCAAGATGTCCAGTGCTAATGAACTACCTTTGATAGTTCTCTAAACTTGCACATAAGATACATCTTCTAAAAAAACCCCCCACCAAACTTGATATAGTTGAGAAATCACTCCGATGCACATATCTTCTATCAAGTGAAGGCATTCATCTAAAAAAAGGGAAAAACAAAAGAAAAAAATGAAAAAGAGCAGACATGTTTCCTCCAATGTCGACAATACTTTTATTTTCATTTGATTTTTTACTAAAATATTTACTAATAAGAAGGATAAGAGTAGACAAAGGATAATATATTTGCAAAAAAAATTTTTATGTCCTCTCAACTATATTTCACGAGTCATGCATCATTTGTATCATTTTTTTTAAATCATCAACTATTTTTCATGGTTTAGTTATAAAAAAATATCATGCCTACATAGCATTCATATGTATCGTACATCTGATGCCACATTTACTGGTTGTGCAAATGTAAATAATTATGCATACATATTGCATTCGCTCAATCTTGACATGTATATGCATAATTTATCATCATTTAAAGGCAAATAATTGGTTTAAGCAAAAGCAAAATAGAGTATATGTTCTATACATTTCAATTGCATTCTCATTCTGCAAAGTTAATTAAGAAAAAATATCTCTGCTTATCATTCATGACATTGGGGCAATAAACATTTGTAGATGCACCCATCCATCATAAGATAGTTGCGGCAGAGGTCGCACAACAGCTTCCCGTGGAGCCTCTTGTGGATCTCTTTAGCATTTCCTTGGCATTTAAAGTTAGAGCTAGTTGATAGACCATACTCAATTGTCAGCAACAGGGTACCCGATCTTCATTAGCTATTTCCAACAGGAGCTCTTTCATTTACAAGGGGATGCAATTTAATATGAGTACAGCTTTCCACCACCTCCATTCAGATCTCATCCTTTATGATCTCTCGACATTCCAATCGTTAACTTCTCAGCTGCTACGGCCGTTTCTAGGACTGACCGACACCTCACCTACCCAGGTACATACGTAGTGTAGTGTCGATTGCCAGGATGAATTGGTTTGGTCTTACCTCTCGCTTGGATATCAGACTCCCGCTATGATAAGTACTGCATACTGCCATTAGAAGTTTGCATTCATATGAACACGTGGTTTTTGTTAGTCTTATTGTCAGGCGTCAAGTGCGCATCTCATGCATTTAGGCAAGTTTAATCCTCCTAAAATGGAAAATTGCATTTTAATCTGTTGGAGCTGGTTTTTTACCTCACACGTGGTACATCCTTATTAGAAGAGAAAAACACGCATGACTTTAAATCCATGAAGCCAAGTTTTACACCTCGGTATTTCGATTGTCTATCGAGTCGACGCCCGTTATGGCCGAGCCGACCAAGATCTTATTTGGTCCGTTTGTTTGAACCGACCTAGACGTGTCATGCTCAACCTCATATACCGACAAACTCCACGACAGCACGCCATGATTCGCGCTTACCTTAAAGAGCCGTTGGGGCCTTCTTGGGAATCCTGTCGAAGACCTTGCCTATATATAAAAACCATTTGCCTCTATCCCAAGTACGTGAACATTGTATTTTCTCTTGAATACAACTCGGATTCTTCCTGACTTGGGCGTCAGAGTGTTTTCTCCTACTGGTTTCCTACTCCGCACGTTTCATCTCATCCTCAAGGTCATCCTTCCGTCCTAGCCTAGTTCGTAAACTTGGTCATTTTTATAATCAAACATCTATCTTTCGGTTAAATCGAACCCGATCCAAGTCGAGATCGAAGCCTGTTAAAGTCAAGTCTGTTGCATTCTATTTTTCAGTTAAATCGGACTCGATTGTGGTCGAGGTTGATGCTTGTGTAAAA
>NW_019104586.1:755509-786416 GCF_001995035.1 Momordica charantia
AAACACAGAGAAGGAACATGACAAATAAGAAAACTAGTTCCTTTCTCTCTCTAAAAGGGTCACCTTCTTCTTCTACATGTCACCACTTCATCTTTCTCTATGTACAAAAAACTCCGGCAACCCATACCGGTGACAACTTTGCAGACGGTAACAATGCACCACAAACTCCGGCAACGAACTCGTGAACTTTGGTGGCAACACAATAGAACTTTGGTGAAGCAAGATTTGGACCAACTCAGATCGACACCAACTTCACATTCTGCTGACAGGTCTTCCCGAATACGGAGGTTACGGTGTATACTTCCTTTCTGATTTTTTTTAAAAAAAAGATTTGTTTTAAATAAACAAAACTTTTCAAAACAAGAAAAATTAAAAATACGTTTTAAATGTGTTTTTGAAAAATAAAAAATTTTGATAAATGAAATTTGTTTTTAAACAAAAGTTTTTTTTATTAATAATTTAGGGTGAGATTTAAAAGAGAAGATTTGTTTTAAGTTTTAAACATCTTTTAAATTCAAATAAAATAAAAAGTTTTGTTTTTAAATAAGGATTTTGTTTTAAAAGTCAAAATGAGTTTTCTTTCTTTTTTTTTCCTTTTTTTTCTTATTTCAAAATAAATAAATGTTTGTTTTAAATTAGAAGAAGAAGACTTTTGTTTTTTTATCTTTTATTTTAAAGGTGCAATTTTGTGAGTTTTTTTTTTAAATCTACCATTTTTTTAAACTTATTAAAATGAATTAATAAAAAAAGCATATTAAAATGAATTAATAAAAAAAGCATAAAACGATAAGTTTTATAAATAAAAGAATAAAATCTTTTTAAACAAGTTTGATAATTATAGTTTTGAAAGGAATCTGAATAACTAAAATTTGTTTTAAATAAAATCTTTTTTTTAATTAAGAAATAAAGTTTTTATTTCAAAGAATCTCTTTAATTTCAAATTAAATAAAAAGTTGTTTTTTTTTTCTAATTTATCAAAATTCGTAAGTTTTTTTTTTTGTTTTAAAAATAAATTAAAAATTTTGGTTTTGTAAAAGAATGTAGTATTTGCATCTTAGGGTGTTGGCATAGTGGTAGGATGCTTGGGATAAATTTCCATGACCTAAGTTTGAGTGTCTGCTTGACTCAAAATAAAATTATTTTATTTTATTTTATTTTTGTATCATTATTTTTACTAAATAACTATTTTAAATAATTTCGTTTAGAGTTTTGCTTTAAACCAAGTTTGAAAATAAAACTTTAGATTTTAAAAAAGAAACTTAAATTGTATTCTAAGGTGTTTGACAGACTGGCAAACAATTTGGATATTAATTAACATGACTCATGAGTCCTTGCGTGCCTCAAAAGTTAAATTGTTTTATTATTTTATTTTTTATCTTTGTTTTTAATTCGAAAACTCCAATGACGGAAATTGGAACCTTCCAATATTCTGGAGGTGATAAAATTTTTTCTAATGGCATTCGTGTCACTTGTACATATTAATTCATATCTTATAACAAAGTGTGAATTAATATAACGTAGGACATTTCAATCAAAACACAAAAATATTTCTTTTTGGACCAAATAAAATAATTGGATAAATTTTTTGACAAAATATGGTACCGTTTTCGAACATAGGGTGCTAACATCTCCCCTACAATCAGTCGACTCCCGAACCAAAAATTCTGTTTTCGTAGACCAATTTTTTTTTTTAAATAGGTGACCAATCACACATCGTAGATGATTGATTGATGGTGACTCAAAACCCTTATCTCGAAAAAGATCCTTCAAGGGATGACGTCAGCCGCTCCGCGTTGCGATGACGTTGCGACAAAAGATATATATATTATATGCTAAAAGGATAAAATAAGAATAATAAAAATTCAGACGTTCTAAAAAAAATAATAATAAAATTTCTGAAAATAAAAATTCAAAAATTTTGCCATATTTGTAAAATACAAAAAACGTTGACATTTTTGCAAACACGGCCAAAGATATTACTACCCAAGGCAATTTCTCAAATAATTACCTCTTCTAGAGGGTTGATGGATCTATTTGTTTGTAAAATTGATTGCTTTTGATTTTGAGTCTATCCTCTGTTCAGGATTGTTTGAATTATAATGTTCTTAATGTTTCTTTCCTACTGGCAAAGATGTAGTTGATTTTAGGCTTAGATTTTAGCCCTTGGAACAGGGAGAATTTAGGCTAGATATTAATAATTCAACATCGGCATGGGTTTGGTTGAGTTGAGAGATCTACAAAATTTTTTGAGGCATCATAAATAGTTTATTCTTAATAAAGTTTCTAATTTTTTATTTCTCTAGATAGAGATATTGGAATTTAATTAGAGACTAGACCAAACTTGCTTAGGACACAAATAATTAGATGAATCAAAATTCTTGCATACAAATCATAATAGAGAATAATTGAAAGTTAATTTGCATGATTTTATAAATCAATTAGGTGAAATATTTTTATTTTATTTTAACTTTTTTAGTTTAAATTTCAAAATCCTTTTAATATTATTTATCTAAACAAAGTTATAACTACTCAATTCAAGTAACATAGAAGATTTTTTTTTTTTCACACCAATGATAGAGGACGATTAGGGATATCCATTTTCCCAATTTCCGTTTGGGGATTTATCATTAAAAATTAAGTATTTAATTAGAAATTGAAAAAAATTATTTAATTGGGAAACTATTTAAAAAAAATAAAAATAATAAATGGAGAATAATTTCTTGTAGGAACCGATTCCCCGAAAATTTAGGGCATGGAATGCCTGCAGCTTTTATTCTTGCAAAATTTCATCAAGATTTTCATGGGACTAAGAATTAAATGGTGGGTGTTTGGCCCTCGAGTTTTAAGACACGTCACAACTCAAGTAAACCAGAAGGAAAAAAGTACTTAGTGAGGGCTACTAGCCGGAACTGAGCGGTTTTATTTCCTACCCACGTGGTGTATCAACCGCCTCCCCCACTAAGCAGGCGACTTCCTACTTTTAAGGAATTGGAACCGTTTCATTCAAACGAGGATCCTTACCTCTCCAACGGTTACTTTTCTCATCCCCTATAAACATCAATTGAAACTAAAGTATCTGGTACACAAAAGAACTGATCAACTCAAATTTTAATTAGTTACTTAGCATAAAGATTAACGAGATCATCGGAGTGCTAACTTGTTTTTGCAGGTTTATTTATCTTGGAGTGTTCTCGAAGATCTATTGTGACTATCGATAATTTTTCAGTAAGAACAATTGGCGCCATCTGTGGGAAATTCGTATGTATTTCAAATCAATAAAGAGCCTTGTGTAAACCAACGAAGCAATGGCGGACGATGGAATGTCTTAGCGATCATTCACGAGCAGCCGGACCCAAAACACTACGCCACCCAAACTCATGGACGGGGAAGACCACCCTTGATGTGGGACGATGGAGCAAGGAGAAACGCCGTTCGTCCCAGTACTTCAAGTATAGCCAGACAGATGGGTCAAGAGTTGGTAGAGTTGCGTGCGGATCTTAATGAAGTTAATTCTGAACTAGGAGGAATCACCCACTTGAGGGCGGAGATAGCGGAATTGACTGCGGCACCAATGTGGGCGGAGATAGTCAAATTCCAGAGGCACCAATGTGGGGTACTTCTAGATCGTCGATCAGGGTCCAAGAGATTGATGTACACGAGCATACTGGCGAATCCCCCATTCCCCGAGATCCTACGTGTGGAAAAGCTCCTGCATTATCAGGAGATGAAG
Organism: Momordica charantia; assembly: GCF_001995035.1. The sequence continues at coordinate 759,240 of NW_019104586.1, forward strand.
ATGTTCAACCTCGTGTGTTAGTGCACGAGCATTGAATTTGAGGTCGAAGCGAATGACTACGCTCGATTGAAGGGAAGGTCTGTAGGTACATATTACGTCAGAGTACTCGACCTTCATAAGATGTTGAGTGAACGACATGCACCTCAGCAAGCAGGGCAACAAACTCTGATTACGCCAAACTTGGGCTCAACCCCAGCCACTGGAGGTGTCGACTCGAACACAAATCAACGACCGCACACCATCAGCTTTGATCCACGAGTGTCTTTAAAGGGACAGGCTGTCGCCGATATTGTGGCCGAAGTGACACCTAGTCAATTAACGAGAAATTCCAAACAGCCATGGACTTTGTATGTAGATGGTTCTTCCAATGAAAAATGGTGTGGAGCTGGAATCCTTCTTCGGTCACCAGAAGGAACAAGTTTTGAGTATGCACTTCGTTTTAATTTTAGGATGTCGAATGATGAAGCTGAGTACGAGGCTTTATTAGCTGGGCTTCGGATGGCGCAAAACATGGGTGCCGAATGTCTGTTGATCCTTAATGATTCTCAACTTATAGTCAACCAAATAATGGAAGAATTTCAAGCGAAAGATGAAAGAATGGCCAGATATTTACGGAAAGCAAAAGAAATCTGGCAAAGTTTAAAGATTTTATAATCTGTCAAGTTCCCCGATCAGAGAACTCGAATGCAGATGCTCTGGCAAGGTTGGCTTCCGTGTATGAGATCGATCTTGCCCACACAGTACTTATCGAAGTGCTGAGCTCGCCATCAGTTAATAAAGCAAAACAGTGTGAAGTTGTGATATGACCTTGTTCTTGGATGAGTCCGATAATTGAGTTCTTTGAAGGAATCCAACCCGAAGTTAGAAATGAAGTGAAAAAGTTACGGAGGTAAACGACTCATTACCTCCTCCAAGATGGAATATTGTACAAGCGAGGGTATTCTCTGCCTTTATTGAAATGCCTCGCACCAGATGAAGTAGAGTATGTACTCCGAGAAGTAAATGAAGAAATTTCTGGCGATCATACTGGGGCTCGAACCCTGATGTCGAAGATCATACGACAAGGGTATTATTGACCGAGTATCAGAAAGGTATGAAGAAATTCGTACGAAAGTGTGAGAAATGTCAAAGATATGCAGACATAATCAGATAACTGCTCGAGAATTCGACGCCGATCTCTAGTCCGTGGCTGTTTGCTTAGTGGGTGATTGATCTCATCGGCCCACTCCCAACCGGAAAGGGCCAGGTGAGGTTTGCTGTTGTTGCCGTGGATTACTTCACTAAGTGGGCTGAAGCGAAGCCTTTAGCCACCATTAAGGAGGCACAAGTGAGGAAGTTTGTTTGGCAGAAATATAATCTGCCGATTCGAAATTCCACACACGATAATTACGTACAATGGGAAGCAATTCGACAATGAGAAGTTCAATAGTTTATGTGCAAATCTTGGGATAAAACACATTACTTCTTCTTCTGCTCATCCACAAGCTAACGGACAGGTAGAAGCAGTTAACAAGATTTTCAAATGGGGATTAAAAATGAAATTGCAAGAGTTGAAGGGTGAGTGGACCGAAGAACTCCCAAGTTTCTTATGGTCTTATCGGACTACTCCGAGGGGCTCAACGAACCAAACACCTTATGCACTGGCTTTTGGTTCAGAAGCAGTGATCCTAGTAGAGATCGGTATGCCATTCGAATGAACTGAACGACCTTTTAATGAAGTGCAGAACTTAGACGCATTATGTTTGAATCTAGATCTCATTGAAGAACGTAGAAACGTCTCGTAACTAAGAAATGCAAAGTATCAAAATAGAATGACGAAATATTACAATGCTAGAGTGAAGAAACGATGCTTCAAACCAGGAGATCTCGTATTAAAGAAAGTCATTCAAAAAACTGGGGCTTTGGAGCCGAACTGGGTCGGACCATACAAGATCAAGGACGTTGTCCAAATAGGAACGTACCAATTAATGGATCTGAATGGGAAACAACTCACCCATCCGTGGAATGCCGAACATCTCAAAATTTATTATCATTAGCATCATTAATTCGATCCAGAGTCCTACGAACCCTATTCGAATTAGGGGCTGTCATGTAGCATTTATTTTATGTAAATAGCACTTATTTTATGTAGATCATTCATATTTGTTTGATTCACTAGAAGCGTCAGAGTTTTGATTTACTAGCATAAGAGTATCAAAAAAAAAAAAAATCCAAACTAGACGCAGATTAAAAACAGAAGTCTCCCATTCAAACAAAATGTTCTAAATTTTTTATTTCGGAATGAGTACCGAAATTACACAGAGATAAAAAAAATAATAAATGGGAGTACAGAGAAACGATTAATCTCGCTTTCGTTTCTTCTCCATGGTGAGTTGTCGCTTCAGAAAAGTGATTCGCCGCTCCATCGCACGACTCTCCTCCTCGATGGCCAGTTTTTCCTCTTCTATGTTTTCTTTTTCTTCCTTCTATGCCTGACATTCGAATTCAAACTTGAGATACTTGACTGTCGTCTCCCGTAGTTCGTTCCCAAGTCTGACGACTTCCCTTTCCAGCTTGAGAGCTTTTCCTTCGGCTCTCTGAAGTTCGAACCATGAAGGAGGAGCAATGTAACGTGGAAAGCGACTAGATGAGGGTTCTCCTTCCACGACCGGTGAAAGGTTGGGGGGATTTGGTGGAGCAGAGGATGGAGAAGAGGAAGAAAAAGAAGAATCCCCAGAGTGATAGGAGGAAATCTCCATGAAAGAGATGAGAGGGTCGTTCACCTCTTCAGACATAGTACTGGAAGGTTAAAGAGTAAAGTGACGCAGCAAGTAAGGTGAAAGCCCTTAAATATACTATTGGTTTGGATTTGAAGTGTCAATCAAAAATTGATTTTGAATGTAAAACAGCATCTAGGAATGATTAATGACAACTACACAAATGAAATAATTAAAGACGCAGTGAAATTAATTTGAAGATATGATTCGATACGAAAACCGTGCCAAAATTTAAGGGCAATTACATCATGGAAAGGTGGAAAATTAGATCGTACTAGAATAAAAGTCATAAAAGATCAGAATCTACTAGTTCTGGTAAGCCTCCAAGTCTGTCCTGTGCTGGTATTATTGAATTAGGAGCAGCTTCGACTTCTCTGACTCTACTTTGATTCCAAACTAGGGAGCCAACTCGGCTACTCTAGTCGAAGGTAAAACATCTGTTTCATTTTCTGGGACTGATTTAGCAGTCTGATCAGACGTCTTCGTCATGGCAAACTCCCAATCTCGGTCAAACATGGAAACAAGCTGATTGGAGTCGACTTCTTGGGCAAAGTTCTTCAGCCATTCGACTGCATAGTTGAGACCACTGTATTACAAGTCTCTTTCTAGCTTCTTGAAATCTGGAAATTGGGACATGACTTCGTAAAGAAGGTCGAAATTGCCAAGTCGGGCCTCAATATTGGCAAGTCTAGATTAAGCATAGTAAGCTTTGATACGGATTCGGCTACTACTTTTTCAGACTTGCGGAATTTGGATTCGATGTTGGCCGAATAATTCAATTTGGCCAAGTTTTGATTTAGTGCCAGGAAGCTCGGATTCGACCAACCTTATCCTTTTGACCTCTACACTTAAAGCTTCCTCTGTTAAGGTCTTTAAGTCAGCGACTTCGGGCTCAATTAACGTTCTCTTCTCAACCTCAGCGCTTAGAACGTTCCCTGTTGAAGTCTTTAAATTGGCAAGTTCATCCTGCAGTTGAGTCATAAGAGGCTCGACCTGGTGGGCGTCAGCCTTTAACTTAGAGTTTTCATAGGCGATGGATTTCTTCTTCCAACCTAGTCTGCTCAACTTTGTACTTGTTGTTTTCAATGATGCATTTTTCTGATGCAGCAAGAACGTTGAGGGTCTTCAGCTTTAGAGTCTTGAACTCTTCTTTTTCTTGGCTAAAACTTCCCGTTCTTTCTTAAGCCCTTCCAGTAAAGAGTTGTACTCGGCCAGTTGGGGGGAACATGTCGCAGCCTTCCTAGTGACTTCCACAAGTTTGCTTTTATTCTTTCGACTAGCGGTGTCACGATGGGAAACTTTCACTCTAATGGAAGCCATTCCGTGACACGAGAGAGCTAAGGCCTAAAATTGAAAAATGGAACTCAAGAAACAAACACGGTAATAAAGCGTAAAAGAAAGTAAAATCAGAGAAGAGCTCGTGAGATGTTGAGGGGTTGATACTACGAATATGTTTCTCCAAATCACTGGAAAAAACAGGACAAAGCTTATCTGCAAGAGACAAAACGTTACCCCACTCAGATCGGTTAGAAAATGGGTAACTTCAACAGTAGGGATGGAAGGGGTTCCAAAAACCTCGAAAGAGGCCTCCCTGGCATTAGATAGTCCAGCAACAAAGCATATGTTGTTAATCAAAGGGGAGTGAGACTGGACCTCGTCGAGTTCCTTAACGGATATACCAGGACTGTCTCCTGGGACTTCGACGGGCTTCGACCAGACTCACCTCCTCCGTGACCTCTAGGAAATGGAACAATGACTTCGGGAGGGGCGGGAAGAATAGGCTCTGTTTGAAGGACTGAAGTTGCCGCAGGTAGAGGCTGCGTGGGAGACGGAGCATTGAGATTGACTTCGAGGCGCGTTCTTTTTCTCCTCAAAAGCTGTTCTTTCATGCCCTCACTCTGCAAGGAATCTTTAGTGGAAACCTCGTTCATTCCCATTTTGACAAGAGGAGAAACAGATCTTCGTTTGAGAATTCTCTTCGGAGCAGATGGCTTTGGCAAAGGAGGTTGATGTTGTTCGAGCTCCATAGACCTAATTTCGGATACGGACTGGGGCTGTGCAATACTAGTACCTCTTTACCTTTCTTCCAAAGGAGAAGAATTTGTGGATACTTCTTCTCCCGCCGTCGAGCCAGTTGAACCCATTCCCAAAGGGACTTCACGACGACGACAACTGTTGAAGCTGGATGGTCGAGGGTTCATTTCTTCTGTACAACCATTGAAACCCGATTAGAAAAATTTCAGTAAGAAACAAGAAAGAAAAGTAATAGGGGAATTCAACCTTCCGTAAGTTTGACTGCAAGACCGCAGTTCCTCAAGTTCTGATTATATAGGAGGTCGGGGACTATAGCTATCCATAGCTGAGAGAACTGCACAGCCAGCTAGAACCGACCTGGTCACTTTAGTCAGCTCTAGTGTAGGATCAATCAGGGTTGCAAAAACAAGGAATTGGTTATTACAAGCGCACCAGTAAAAACAAAATATATATGAAGAACTTTTGAAAAAAAAAAAGCTTACTCAATCTATCGAATTCCATGGGAACCTCACAATAAGGGGCCCCTTCATTGGTCATCATTATCCAATTCCCCGAAACATAGAGCCACCTTTGTTTCCAATTTTTTATAGAGGTGAGATCGTTCACAATCGAAGAAAAACCTTTCTCCATCACTAACCCATTGACCAATTTCGCGACTCCGGGGAAGCAACTTAAATAGAATCGGCCAGGGGCTTTGGAAGACTTTTTGATGGTATGAATGACAAGCATTTGTTCGTGCAGGTTCTATCTTCGCAAAATCTCCACCCTAGGTACCAGAAGCCCATCAATGTGCCCCACCCGTTGGGTGCTAATTGGGCAGGTGCTAAATTGACAGCATTAAGAAAAAACTGGACGAAAGGATGCAAGGGTAACCTAACGCCATATTCGAACATTTGAGGGTAAAAGTTGACACAACCTACTGGAGGTTTGTCTATCGTTTCACCCGCCGCGGGGATTCTTAACCAATATTGTTCGGGATGAAATAGTTATATCTAAGTATCCCAAGCAACTCCTCAGGACAATTCGAATATGAATAGTCAGAACAGTCGCCACTAATTTATGATGATTCACTTCGCTTGCGCCGACGGAATTTTCTACTTTTAGTTGGAGGGTTTTCTAAAGAAGTTTGAGAAGTTGAAGTCCTATGAGAACTAGCATCAAAAGACTTGGTCCTAGCCATCTACCAAACTTAAAAGGCATGAAGGAAAATTAGTATTGAGTGCAAGAATTACCTAGTGCAAAGCGAAAAAACAGGGCAATTAACTTCGCAAATTCGTGATAGTCGGAATCCTCTGCCCTAGCTATCCAACGAAGTCCTCAGAGTTACGAAAATTGAGTAAAACTCGCGTTAAAACATTATAAATACGTAACGGACAACGACGTTAGTTCAGAAGAGTGGGGGAAAAGACGAGTTCGGATCTGTACTCGTGTAAGATGAATTGATCACTACTTCAAGAATTTCAAATTAAGATCCTTGAATTTTCTTGAAGTAGAGGGCTATTGTTTGGCCCTTGAGTTTTAAGACACGTCACAACTCAAGTAAACCAGAAGGAAAAAAGTACTTAGTGAGGGCTACTTGTGAAGGATACTAGTTCCGGCTAAAACCAAATTGGGTGCCCGATATCAACCGCCTCCCCCACTAAGCGCACGACTTCCCTACTTTTGTGGAATTGGAACTATTTCCTTCAAACGAGGATCCTTACCTCTCCAACAGTTACTTTTCTCATTCCTTATAAATATCAATTGAAACTAAAGTATCTGGTACGCAAAAAAAAATGATCAAAACTCAAATTTTAATTAGTTACTTAACATAAAAGACTAACAAGATGGTTGGAATGCTAACTTGTTTTTGTAGGTTTATTTATCTTGGAATGTTCTCGAAGATCTATTGTAACTATCGATAATTTTTCGATAAGAACAGGGGCAGCCCCGTCACACCCATGGACACCACTAAGGAGTAAGGAGGTGACAACTTTTTCTCATCATGTTTGTACACCCGCACATATATACTTGACGTGGGACATTGTATCAAAAAAAAAAAAAAAAAACTTGGCGTGGGACACTTGTGTGTTTAAATTTTACTTAATATAGTTACTAGTTGCATTTGATTTTTAATTTAGATTTTTTCTTCATTTTTTATTTTTCTTGCATACTATTGTCTCTTATTTAAAAGTTTCAATCTAATCTTCTTTAATTAAAAATATGATTTTTTATAATTATCAATGGTTTTATAACGAGTCTTTGACCACTAAAAAGGTCACCACCATCCTTCGATTCTCATTCATCAAATTATCTCTCTTATGGTCACCATTGTGAACTATAATGTCAATTATGGCTTCTAGGAAAATCAAATGCTCATATATCAGCATTATGGATCTATGAGTTGTGGATCTTTTTTATGGTAATAATATAGGTATTTGGACCCAAAATTATCTCAAATAAATTGGGGAAAAAAATCTCCCCGAGAAGATTTTGTGCTAGAGTATATTTTTGAATCAAGACTTACAAATTTTAGTAGGAAAAATTAGAAAGGTCGGATAGGATAGAGGCAAAATGGAAACTAACAAGATTGCACTAAAGCATATAGAAAAACCAGTTAGTCAAATAATTATCTCAATTAATTAGAGCTAGCCTTGCACGAGCAATATTTTTAATGTTGGGAAATTAACGGTCCTCTATAATTTCCTCTTCTACAGAAAATGTCCAAACACAACCACAATATACAAATAAGGAAGAAAACTACTGTGTTATATTAGTTCACCACTACGTCTAGTCTTCCACTCAGATGTGGGTAATTTACCAATAATGTTAAAGATTGGTTAGAACAACTCTCACAGAAATATCTCTAGAGGTCCCAACAAAAGCCGCATAGCTTCTAAGTATTTTAACACAATTAATACTTAGGTACATTAATGAAAAAACTTACAAGAATCAAGATTTAATTACCCCGAATATATTGATCTTGATTAGTCATAGTGCCTTTGCCAATACCAGAGCCTCTCCTTTCAAACTGCCACTAAAACCTCTGAAAATTAGATGAAACGGCTCCATTTTCGATTGGGAAAATACTAAAATGCGAAACTGCGAATATATAGCCATCGACATAGAGCCATGGCACAATGGATGGAAAACCGTCTGCGCGCGCACAATAGGACAGTGCCCTGCAACAGCACCGTGGCGCTGCACTCTTGGCCATTATTCTGGCTTGCAGCGTCCGCTTTCCCCTATTTTCATCCCCACTTCGATCCCGACATGTCCTGGCTTGATCCCGACTCATTCCTAGCTCGTTCCGACGTCGTTTTTTTTGCTCCACCAATCCCAACATTTAACACTATTGAATTAGATAATCCAAAAAATAATTGTAGATGATAGCGGGGTTAAGTTAGGGAATTTTAATTAGAGCAGAAACAATTTTGTGAAACAAGGAAAGAAAAAGTAAGAATCAATTAGGAAAGGAAATTCAAGTGATTAAGGAAAATGTTGAAAAAAGTCTAAAGTTATCTTATCTCTGGAGATTTTGATATTTTTTTCCTTTTATCTCTCGCAAACTTATTAAACTCAAATTTACCATTTTTAAGGTTAAAAAACACATTTGATTATTGTACTTTCAAAAGTAAGGATTTAGCCCATAAACTTATTAGACTTAATTATTTCAAAGACCTATAGTACATACAACATTGAAAGTTTGTGAACCTAATAGCTAGATACTTGTTTAAATTTTGTGGGACTTATTAAACGCAACCTAAGAGTTCGTGAATCAAACTTGTAATTTACCTTTTTATTCAAATATTACCATTATATCTTTTTGATCAATGAAAACTTGAAACCTACCAAATTAGACCTTGCTAATTCACCTCGAGACTAAAAAAAAGTATATATGTGTATAATCACACTATAAATCTCAAATTATCTCTTTATCTTTTATTGTAGTAAAATAAATATATGATGTGAGGACTTGAACCTCCCATTTTAAATCCGAGTAGATATACTTTTTGCCACAAAGCTATGCTATATTTATGTTGGCTCTTACGTAGACAATAACAAAAAAATAAAGCCATAATTAACAAGGAGTACATTCTTGTTCATCAATAGTAATGACATGATGAGCCAAAAGGATGGCTCCATGATCCTTGGCCAAATCTTGTAGCTGATCTTCTGGTGCCACTACTACACATGATTGCCCTTCCACAGCCTTGAAACCTCCGGCTGAAGCCAATTTTTGAACTGAGTCTCCAATCTTCTCGACGCACCATATCGAGTCTATGAGAAGTGAGACCAAAGAAGCGACACGAACAACTTCTATAGCGTTTGAGTCTTCAAATCTCCATTCTTCCAAATGGGACTTGAGATTATCAGCTGCAACTTTTGCTCTCTCCATGTGGGGTTTGACAGTGAGAGGTGGATCCATTTTCTTCATTGCCAATGACAATTCTCGTAAACTTCTACCTGATTCGCTGCATATCTTCAAGCATTCGTCTTGAAATTGATCTTGGATTTGTGATAATGGTATCTGCAAAAGAAAATATAGTCTCATTAGATATATGTTTTGTTCCATTGTTTATTAATGAGATGAGAAGCAATTGAATTAATAGAATAATCTTGGTTAAATTTTAGGCTTAACCCATCTAAATTTTTAAAGCGGTAAAAACTCTGAAATTTCAGGTTAGAGCTAGTCTAATTAAGTCTCTATGTTATATTTAAGAAGTTCCTTTATCTAATATGTTAAAGTTGTACCATATAAGTGATTAAAAGTTAACTATTTTGCATAGTTAATTACGTCATATATAAAATTAAAAGCTTAAAAATGTATTAGAAACTTTTTAAAGTACAAAGACAAACTTATATAATTGAACCTACAACAATAATCTTACTTGAATTAGGTTGGTTTTAAGGTAACCATTAAGAACTTCAAGCCGATAGGCGCAGTCCCGATTTAAATTTCCAATTTCCAAGTATTGCCTCCAAGGATGGCGATATCTGAACTTCCAATGGCGTGGCTCCCATCTTGCTAGGTTAGTCTGTCCAGTCACGCAATAGTACTAAAAAAACGTATTTTTGGGGATATAGACAGAGAGATTAAGGGATTGTTTAGTAATATTTTTGTTTCTCTTTACCATTTCTGAGTCATTTCCCAAAAAGTAAATAAAATTTAGTATTATGTGTGAAAATATACAAATAAATAATCAACTTTGTCGTATTCCATCCACTTAAGTTTCTTGGTTCAATAGTGATTTATGAGTAGGTGAGAATGAACGAGGAAGAAAAAAGATTATATTATCAAACAGCCTCCAAACATGTCAATCTACTCACCAATGATTCTTCATTCGATTTCGAGTTCAGAATCAATCTATACATTTGGATGTCACCATGGCTGGCCTGTCCTTGTCCTAGCAATCCAAAATATTGATCACCAAAGCCTGACATATCCAACATAATGATCAAGTTAAGAAAATTACAAAGACATTTATATGTTTTCTTTAAGGATATGAGAATTATTGTACCTTGTAAGAAGGTGGCAAGGGAATCAATGTTGGTGGCAACCAAATGGTGGAGATCGGAGCCAGCCCAAACAGGACGCACAAAAATACATACAAAGAGAGTGAAAGAGCAGCCAATGAGAATTGTCAAAACTCTATCACGTGCAAGTTTTACAATCTCATCATCTCTGTATCCCGAAACTGAGACCATGCAGAATGTCAAAATGAATATGAGCATCCCATAATCATATCTTGCCTTCATCTTTGGGAAGAATCTTATGAATGTTGATATTGCAGCTGCATATACATTTTCAAACCTCAAGACGTGGTAATAATTTTTCATTACGAGCAAATGTTTGAGAGGATAGAGACAACTACATATGTTTACCTGGTATGAACACAAAGAAACCAAGCACTATTGGTCGGCCCTTCTCTCCGACCAAGTTCGCCAAGTAATGAGCTCCAAACCCTAGAGCCCCAGCTGCGAGTGTCGCCATAACTCTATTCAAACCACGCCCCAACGTCCCTCCTGTTTGATATTTAAAACATGTCACAGTTAAGAATATGAATAAAAGATTAAATCTACCGTAACTTATTGACATAAACTTCTCTGTGTTCAAACCTCGTAATATTTGTTAAGGATCACACGGTGAAAAGAAAAGAGACCTTGCATATATTTATAATATATATGGATTACTCCTCTTAGTCAATTGATTTCGAGATGTAACCTACTATGAATATAGATAATATTAACCAATTAATATTAATACCAACATAAACTTTTGAGTTTAGTGGTGCACCTACCCACAGAAAACTCAAAGACGACGATAACCGAGATGAGGGCCCACATCGTAGAGGCTCCAAACCCGTCATACAAAGGCCTGAAATAGTAAAACAAAGATACCAAAGTGATGGCTAATCCCACTTTCAGAGAGTGAACTACCCTCCTCGGGTCGTCCCTCGCCAGCCTTTTCGTTGCGGTTGCTAGCTCGACCGCCATGGCCGGGAGCTTCCCCGACATGGCCTTCACCCACAAGAAGCAGCAAGGCAGTAACCCTTCAAACCCATTAGAGGTTTTTTGAGATGCCATTGATGGAGCTTTGTATGTGTGCAAAAATGGCTTTCACTCTCTCTGTTTTATAGAGTGTCAGTGGTCCGCGTAAAGAGAAATAGTTGCATGTGAACACTTGAAAAGAAATATCAGAGCTATGTTGTGTCTTTCATTTTGGCATTTAAGAGAGTACTCTCTGACTTGAATTCTGGATTATTGTGCTACCAATTGATAAACAAAATTCAAACTTTTTCGAACAGATCGCTGTTTTTGAATAGCATACTTAAAACGTGTTACTCAATTTCTGAGTTTGGTAAAATAATTGAGTCTGAGTTGTAACATTTTAATATGATACAACTCTCATTTTATAGGGCGGCTCTAGATGGTACGGGACCTTAATCAAAACTTTGATTGGGAGGCCTTAATATATAAAATATGATTTAAAATTTATTTTTCTTAATTTTTGAGATGCAAAATTATATATTAAATTTTGATAATATAAATTTATTGATATATCATGAACAATATATGACCAATCCATTTAATGACATAGTTAACCTTAAATACGATTAATTTTAATTTTAAAAAGCTTCTTTCAGCACAAACAACGGTTGTCGGTATTGTTAATAATATTTTATAACCAATATACGCCTTTGGAAAAACATTTACATTTTTTATATAATTTAATATTTTTTTAATAGGATAGTCAATTTCATTTTGGAAGACTTCTCTTAGTATTTTTAATTTAAAAAATAAATTTAAACCACTAATATTAGAAAATGTATCATCTTTTAATGTATTTTCAAGATTAATACAATATCTTTTCAAATTATGATCATCTAACGACTTTAAAATTTTCATATCAAATAATATGTTAAAAGATATTTTCATATACGTGAAATTGTTCAAATATATTTGAAGTGAAGAAACTGTTTAATCTATAATATAGTAAAAATAATCAATTCTAAAAGAATCTAGCGTCGTGTCTCTTCAATATCAACATTCTCATCAATTTTTTTAATCGCTCTTTTACACAAAATATTGGTTGTATTTCCATAACAACAATTTCCTTAGCTAAAATCATAGTGTTGTGAATCCATTTTCTTTACACTTTCTCTTAGTTTTTTTTGCATGATTAGATGCTTCATTTTCCACAAGCATATCATTATCTACTATTTGTTTTCATCTCTTGATTTGTCTATACCTATAATTTCTTCTATTATTTCATCATTCTATTACTTTTACTTTCAATAACAAATTTATTGATAGCACTTTTTTTTTATATTCAATAATTTTTTCTACTCTTATTTTCTTTTAAGCCTTTTCATATCCAGATTCATATTTTTTTGACATATTGACATTCTAAGTAAGCAAATTTAAACAAATCTCAAATATTAGGTTTTAAGCAATCAACAATATGAAATAATTTATAAACAAATGTAAAAGAATTTGAATGAAAAACTTGGAACTTTGAAGCCACTAGGTTGAGTTGAGTAAATAAGAAACTTTGATTTTTAATTTGAGATTTCAGAGAGAGGGCAAGAGTTCAACTTAAAATTAGTGTGACCTGATTATGAGAGCTTATATTAATGGGTTGAGATTTTTAAGGAAATTTGAAAGAAACATGAACAAATAGATTAAGGTTAACAAATTTGAAAGGTAAGTCAATCAAAATTGAGAGTCTATTAATTGTGGATTATTTTTAGTATTGTGTATTTTCAATATTATAAAAAAATATGAAAAGTAATAAGTAAATTATATTATATTTTAAATGTAATTTCTAATTAAGAACTAATTTCAATATTATATATTATAGTAAAAATATGAGGTTTTCCTAGAAAGGGGCTTAAGATGGTCGCCTCACTCGCCTATAGTGGCCCTGATATCAAGTAGCTATGGTTAGCATACTTATTTAAGGATAATATGCTGTCTAGCAGCATTAAAAATTAGAAAATTTTAACTTCATAATATACATTTTATGCATTTTAAAAAATTTTGACTTTTATTTTTTAGGCTAAATTACAAAAATATCTCAAACTTTGCCATTTATTTTAAAAATACTTCATTTCTTCCGTTTCAATGTTGCTCTTCCCCTTTTTCATAGCCATTTCAAAAATATACTTTGAACAAACGTTCATTAATATTTTGAGTGGAAAATTGACGTGGCAAAATATAGAATGAAGTGACAATAAATGTGAAACTTACTCGGAACAATTAGCTGCCGCTACAATAAGTTTGACTTTTAATGAGGGTAAAAAAATTTAAGAAACACAATCGACAACATGAAATATCAAATTTGTATAATAATAACTAACTGTTCCACATAAGCTTCCACGTCGTTCTAAATTTTGCCACGTCAAAACACTAATTTCTTCATTAAATTCACTGTCTTTTGAACGCTTTTTTATTTTTAAAAATTTGATGTTGGCGATTAAAAAGTCTCTATTATAAACGACTAGAGGAATGAAAAAAAAAATGAAGCGTTTTAAAAAATAGTAAAAAATATTATATATTGTGATAATGACGAACCGACGGTTATCCTAAAATCTTCAATTTTATTTTGGACAAATCTAATCCTAAAACGAAAACGTCTTACCGTTGAGAAATGTTTTCAACAACATAGTAGCTAACAGTCAACTATATAAAATGCAAATTAAATAAAATAACTTAAAAGAGTACACCCTGGATATTTTCAAATAAACTCAACAAATAAGAGTTTATTTGAATTTGATTCTCAACAATTTGAAATCCGAAAAAATATCAAATACATATTTAGATCTAAGTCAGCAGCCTTGAGATGGAACGATTTACGAACAACTAAAAATTGGTTTAAAGATTGTTTACCACAAGGAAGTTATAAATGAATTATGGATAAATAACTGTTGGGTTTTGACAAAATATTGGAATTAAAGTTGTCCCATTGGAAGAATACAAGGATGATCTCCATGTGCTAGAAGTTGTCCCACATTGGAAAAGTACAAGGAGGAGATGTGTTTCAACTATTATAAAAGGAGCTCGTGGGCTTGGGTTTTAATCATCCCAATTGAAATACTTTAAGCTGATATACTAGCTCTAGTTAACTGAGCGGTATTTGCTTTGAAAGAGTGTTTTGTGTAATTGGGGTCGGGGAGAGAAATCTGTGTGATTGTAATAATTTTTCACATAGTGGATTTTCCCTTGTGGGTCGTGGTTTTTTCTCCGGTTTGGAGTTTTTCCACGTTAATTCTTGTGTTTCTTTATTTTATTGATTTCTTTAAATTTCTCAGTTATTTTTTGCTTATTCCTGTGGTAGAAGTAGATGATTTTTTCCCAACAAGTGGTATCAGAGCTTTAGGTTTGTAGTTTCTAGAATTTCTGAGTATGCTCTGTGGTTGCAGCATTGTCTGAACTTCCACATCAGAAAAGATTTCTTGAAACGAGCTACGGTTCTGTGAATAGTGTGGATTGTTCACTGTTTGCAGATTTGCTAGGAGTGTGAAGCAGATATGTCATTCTTTATGAGTCCAATGAAGATTGACGTGGAGAAATTTGACGGAAGGATCAACTTTGGCTTGTGGCAAGTGCAGTCAAGGATGTGCTGATACAATCTGGGTTACACAAGGCGTTGAAGGGAAGACCGAGTGAAGGTACTTCTGAAAAGCTAAGCGGTGACGGTGGTCCAATGGAGTCCAGTGGTGGTTCCAGCAGAGGTTCTAAGAAGTCTAGCACAAGTGATGAAGATTGGGAGGAAATGGATTTGAGAGCTGCAAGCGCGATACGAACAAGTTTGGCTAAGAATATTCTTGCGAATATGCATGGAATTTCGACAGCCAAAGAACTTTGGGAGAAGCTCGAAGCGTTGTATCAGGCAAAAGGCATCTCAAATCGGCTATACCTGAAGGAGCAGTTTCACACGCTGCGAATGGAGGAAGGTATGAAAATTTCAGATCATCTGAGTAATCTCAATAGCATCATCTTTGAGCTGGAGGCGATCGAAGTGAAGATAGATGACGAAGATAAAACACTCAGGCTCATCTTATCACTTCCACCTTCTTATGAACACATGAAGCCGATCTTGATGTATGGGAAGGATACTTTGAATTTTGCTGAGGTTACTAGTAAACTCTTATCAGAGGAAAGAAGACTGAAGAGTGAAGGGCGTACTTCACATGAAGATTCGGCACTGGTAGCTAGCAATTGGAAGAAGAAGAAAGACTTCGTACAAAAGAAAGCTTATTGCTGAGGATGCGCATAGTCTGGACACATGAAGAAAGATTATCCCAACAGAGCCGGTTCGTCAAAGGGCTTTGGGCGGGATGCTGACAATGTTTCTCTCATCAGGGGAGACGATGATCAGTTCCTTTGAAGAGAGAAAGAATTCATCCTCATGGTATGTCCGTTTTACCATGATAGAGGATGTGATGTTAGCGGTTCCACAAGTTTACACATGGGTATTGACTTGGCGGTCATGCAAGGTGTGTGTGGTGGAAGTTATGTGGATGGCTGAAGAACTTCCAAGTGAGCCAAGTAGGTGGAAGTTGCACCATAAATCTCAGCAGGATTTATCGACATGTGACGAGGAAAAAACTCTTGGAAGGCGACATTCCAAGTAATCGACATCGGAAAAGTACAAGGAGAATATGTGTTTCAACTACTATAAAAGGAGCTCATGGGCTTGGGTTTTAATCATACCAATTGAAATACTTTAAGCCTGATATACTAACTCTAGTTAACTGAGCGGTATTTGCTTTGAAAGAGTGTTTTGTGTAATTGGAGTCGGGGAGAGAAATCTGTGTGATTGTAATAATTTTTCACATAGTGGATTTTCCCTTGTGGACCGTGGTTTTTTCTCCAATTTGGAGTTTTTCCACGTTAATTCTTGTGTTTCTTTATTTTATTGATTTCTTTAAATATCTCAGTTATTTTCTGCTTATTCCTGTGGTAGAAGTAGGAGATTTTTTCCCAACAATAACTGCGGGCCAAGATGAAGGCGTAGGGAGGCGGGTGGAGAAATCGCGAAGGAGAGGAGGGTTTGAGAAGAAGAAAAGAAAATGAGGAAGTTTAGGGGGTGATTTTGCGGGACTTTCGGCGACGAAATCAATTTCATCGTCAAAAGTCTCCCAAATAGTCGCTATTTGGGAGACAAAAATTGGGTGGGAAATTCAAATTTCGTTGCTGATACATGACTTTCGGCGACGAAAATCTACTTTCGTCGTCGAATGGTCAATCCAGAACCTACCTATGCATACTTTCAGCGACGAAAGCACATGTCGTCGTCGAAAGTCGTTCGTACTTTCAACGATGAAAGAACATATCGTCGCTCAAAGCTGCATCCCCAACGACGATATTATAAAATCGTCATCGAAAGCTTCATTCAGCGACGAACTTTGACTTGGTCGCCAAAGATTTCGTCGCCGAATTTGAAATTTCTTGTAGTGTACCATCCTCATCTAAAATTTGGATTAGGGAGGTTCAAAATAGGTTTATTGGGAGTCTTTAAAGAGTGAAGTGTCATGCATACCAGATCGAATCATACACAATTAAGTAACTATTTTTGGGAGTCTTTAAAGAGTGAAGTGTCATGCATACCAGATGGAATCATACACAATTAAGTAATAATTAAAAGTGTTGGGTTATTCCATCTTTATTCCTTCCATTATCTTTAAGCATTATTTTTATTTTTATTTTTTGAATACACCATATAAGAGTTGGGATTGGAACTCCCAATCTCTTGGTTGGAGATATGTGTCAATTACCGTGTCTTCACTTTGATCATTATTTTTAAGCGTTGACTCTAGTTGCAATTCTTGTTCTTGTTGAGCTTATCATCGCTCCAGTACACGAACGACGACACTGTACTGCTAGGAAAAACAATTCTTCCTTGATAAGAATAGAAACATCTTTGCATATGAGGGCTTGTAGATTTTAGTAGGTATATATACTTGTATTTATAATTGAGTTCTACATCAGAACTAAACTTGTTGGAGAATGCGAACTAAGCTCTCTTAAAATAGCGTTTATTTCTAAATATCTAGGGCAGAAAACGACTACTCTGCTTCTTGACGTTTAAAAATGAATTTAAAAGATCTTGTTTTTAATAATAAAATAATTTTTTTGAAATCCCTGACCCCTTTATGTTATTTTGAGATTTTGTAGAGATGGTTGATCATATAGGGACAAATATAACATGTAGTACCCACAACTTAGCTTTGTATTTTAAATACACGGTATTTATCTATAAATATCTAGAGAAGTACTCGTCCACATTTTAGAAATGAGATGACTTCTAGACTTTTTTTTTCTTTTTTTTTTACTTTTGGACAGCTCGAACCTGGATCTTGGATGTCAAGACCCAAGTTTCTTGTCACTATGTTAACAACGGAAGGTGAAATAACGTTTAGACTTGAATTTGGTTTTGTTACTATTTTTATGGCTGGATTTATTGGTATCTGAAATTAGTTACGTGTTCGAATTTGTTAATGTTTAAATATATTATTTTATTTTTGTGTTCTGATTTGTCGCTATTAATTACTTTTGCTGATTAGTATTGTTTAAAAGATCTTAAATTTAAAAAAATCTCATATCAAATGTAGGATTTAAAATTTTAAATAAATAAATAAAATATATATAATAAAATGAATGAAAAAAATACAAAAGGAAAAAAAAAATCAAAACATAAACATGAATCTAGAAATAATCAAAATAGAATAATTGTGAAAAGAAGAGAGAGAAAGGAGATCAATTTTGAATGATTTTTAAAACCCAAAATTTACCATTTGGTTTGAAGTTATTTAACAAAAAAGTAAGTTGGAAAGAATTTATAAAATTTGAATATATCAACAAAATAGAAAATGCCATCAAAATTTTTTCTTTTCTTTTATTGTGCATCGAACTCACAGTCTCTCAATTAGAGATAAAGATATATGACAATTACTGTTGAACTAGACTCGTTTTAACAAATGCTATAAAATCTAATTGCTCTGAAGATCAATCGACAATTATGCAAATTATGACTTTTTTGGCCATTTATTAATATGGCAATAAAAAAACATTTTTTCTTTAGCTTTTCCACCGTTATTTTCAAATTTTAACTCTTATTTTTTTTTTTTACTATTTTAGTCGAGTGCATCGAAAAGGGCAAGTCGAACAAACCGTACGGATACCAAAATGCAGTTAAAAAAAATACCGACAAACTCATTGAGCAGAGTATTTGTCACGGAGTCAGAGGGTACTCTGGTCAAATCAATTTTAAAATAGCTACAATATGGTTCAAATCAATTTGTTCTCGAAAAATAATGGTACTATTCGTATTAGAGAAATTCCAGAGATACATGTTTGAGGATTTGAAGGTTTCTTGCAAATCCTCCTTCCATGTTACATCTCTCAAAATTTCCCATATAGTTTAGAAAAAAGAAAAAAAAAAAGTAAAAAATTGGTTCGATTCTGCCACATGTCGTTAATACACTAGTTTTAAGAATTAAGCGAAGAGACGCTATAGATTTTTTCTTACAAAAATACAACGTAACCACATGTCATCTCTTGTAGACCTTATAATATGTGACATATATTATTGTCTTCCCACAAGACGAAAAATGAGCGGAAAATTTAAAATATGTAGTGGGTAGCAAAAATATTCTATGTATTTCAAAATATGTCACCTGAATTCAAAATTTTCAAATATAGTAAAAATTTACACTTATATCAGTAGGATATACATATTGCATAGACACTCATATTAGTAGTATATGATATGTATATCACATACATATATCAATATTCAGATATATTACAAATATATTACAGATGTATATCTTACCTTCATCTTTGCGTAAAGTTGGACCTCCGTTATTTTTAAGTGTTATATTTGAAAAAAATTAAATGAGATCGTTATTTTGCTAATTAAAATTTTTGCTATATTTGCAAATAATTTTACTTTTAGTAATATTTTAAAACAAGAAATCCCCATCTGTTGTTGTCTTGTGCTGCGGTCTCGATTATATTCATGTTGTTAAAATATTTTGGGCTGCAAACTTTTGACCAAATTCTGGACATTGTACGGCATTGAAAATTATTGCACACAACTAATTCCTTCCCTAAAACGTGGGTTTATCTCAAAACAACAAGTATGAAATTTGTTGGATTTGAGACGGAAATCTATTTATTTTCACACAACTAAAAAGGTTATGTTTGAAAACAGAAACCTTTGTTGGTTGGTTGGTTTCGATTGGTCGGTTCGATTTTTCGATTATCGTTGTGCACTCCTACAACTTAATAGATAAGTACTTGCATTTATATGGAGATTTCAAGCAATTAAGTCCAAAATGGGTAACACTCAACAAAGAGAAAAGAGAACAACTTTTACTAATTAAAGGAAGACAATCTACAGAATTTTATGCAAGTTAAAAAGTACGTATATTATAGCCCTTGAGAAAATTTTAGAACGTAGCTAAATTAAAATTTTGATAACAAAATGTTAACATAAAAACTTTTGATAGCCTTTGAAACCTTTATCATACATGATATTTGTATAAGGACCGGTTGATCTTGTCAAAAGCTTTCTTGATATCTAGCTTTAAAGTGATACCTTTTGATTAGAGCACTGCCAATAGTCCAACAATTTTCGTTCGTCATGATCAGAATAGCATCAGTAAATATGTCCACATTGGACGAATTAAGCTGATTGTTGAGGTGCTATGGTAGAAGGCATAAACCCTTTTAGACGATTTCAAAACAATTTGGCTAATATTTTGTACATGCTTGATGTTAAACTTATCGGCCTGAATTATGACATCCTTTTAGGCTTGATTGTCTTTGGAATAAGGACTATAAACGTTTCGTAGGATCAATTATGAATTGATTCTTGGACAATTAATCATTCATTTTAAGGTAATTTGCCAGTTAAATTGTCGCTCTG
The DNA here is from genome assembly GCF_001995035.1 of Momordica charantia. The sequence continues at coordinate 779,451 of NW_019104586.1, forward strand.
TCAGTGACCAATGTGTGACTCATTTACTACTGATTTGATGCTGATTTACTACTGCTTTACTACTGTGATGTTTACGATTTTGGGAAGGAATCTTCAACTTCTTCTTCTTTTACAGAAATATCATCCCGAAAGTAATTATACCACCCGAAGAAGTAGAAACACCGAAAGAGGCCTATGCCAAACTTATAAAACTCCAAAGAGATCTTATCAGAGTAGTAGAAACGGAAGAGATTTTTGTTTCAGTTAGGATGACTACATCTGGGCATATATTATTTGTGATAGTATTTTTGATTAAGGCTCTTTTTGTTGGAGAGCCTAGCCACGGATATTTCGGGAGATGACTTTAGTTGATTAAAAAGTTGTCATGAGTTATATATTGACCTAAAACGGTCACATCCTTTCAACTGCTAATATCAACTTGGGAGCTTTCATAATTCGATATTTTCCTATTTTGTGGCATCATTGGGATGATGCAAAAATCATTTGTTAACCGTTGATGTCGAAATTTGACCTCCTGGAATTCCGTCAAATTCGCACCAATCGGTAATAATGAAATCAAGAACAGACGTCAACTTGTAAAGCCAAACCTCAAAAATCAAACGACACTGAACTGCTGTGGCCATAGCCAAACAGGCTCCGATACTAAGTTAGAATCGGAATAGTAGAATAAAAAGAGTAAGGTATATCTTGCGTACCTTTAGGGTTTAGCTTGGTCTCTTATTTATAGAGATTCAACCTTGATGCCCTTAGGAAACATACCCTTCTAGGCTTGAGCCTTTTGTTGAGGGCGAGATGTCAAATTCAGGGGTCGTCGGCCCATAGTAGGATTTTACCAAGGTTGAAGTAGGTTCAGGCCATTAGATGAACATCGTCGGAGTTCTCAGTCGGTTGGTCGAGACCTGATCATGCCTGGATCTGGCTCATGGTCATGTCTTGGACCTGGTCATGCTCTAGATCTGGTCACGCCTTAGATCTGGTCATGTCATGGACCTGGTCATGCCTTCGATTCGATCATGCCATGGACCTGTGATGTAGTTTACCTGTCACGTCTAGCTTTGTCTTCTTATAACAGTAGCCCCCATTATCAAAATAGAAGGCAATAAGCATAGATAGAATACTATACTTCTAAGAAAATTGATGAGACTTGCTCTCTCCTCAGCCTCCAGCTTGGTTTGGATGTTGATTCGTCACTCTTTGAATGTAAGAGAGATTGATTCCACATCTTCAGTGGAGTTCCCTCTCCTAAGGTGGGTGACTCCATGCACCTGAGGCTTAGGCCTTCGATCATGTGTCGATCAAATTGTCATTTACTAGAAATAGTGAATTGGTTGCACGATTTGACTCCATGGTATGAGATGTTCTCATTCTACTGGCCGTTAAGTTGTTATCCATTTGAGACATCGAACCAATGACATGACATGTTCTCATCTCATCACAAAGATCTCGTCGTTCACCTTTAGGAAACAAGTTCAAGGTGGTGGAGGTCGAGACCTAATCTCTGGTGGTGTTGGTCAAGACCTAGTCGGTTGAAGCTTGGTCGGTCGGGACCTAGTCGACTAGGTACCTATTCCTGGTTGGTTAGGCATAGTTCATTGTTTGGGTCTTTAGGTCTTTGATGTTCTCTGGCTTGGGCTTTGCTCAGATTTTCTCCTTGCTTGTAGGCTTGTGTCTCGTTTGTCAGGTCCAACTTCGTTCTCCATAATAGAAGCCCACACTCTCAAAGTAGAAGTGTTGTTCAAAGTGTGCATTTTGCTTTAAGAGTATTTTTTCGTATGTTGATTGTTGGTCATTTATTGTCAACCATTCATAGATTATCATCCTCGTTATCTTTGGTTGACTATTCTTGGTTTGCCATTCAATTGTCGATTTATTGTTATAGGTCTTCTAGCCAGTTGATCTTAATAGGTCTTCTAACTTGTACTTTACTTCTAATAATAGTCCTAACTCTCAAAATAACTTGTTGCTTGGTTATTTAAGACTTTATCGTTCATGGACTGGTCAATCCCCATATCCTTTTGTCATAGTTATCTTTTAATGGTCGAGAATAAACAACTACAAAGTTTGTCAATCTCTTGTTAGAGTTTTGTCGCTTTATTGTTGTACTAGTTAAGTCTCTTAGGCACTAGTTTAATTTAACCATTAGTTTTTTCGTTGGCCTTGAGATTTAACTTAGTTGGGCTGCCTTTATCACCCTTGGGTTTCTAACCTATTTGGCTTTTGCCCATGGTTTTATACCTTAAGTTTAATCAAAATCATTGAGTTTCTAACCTATTTTGACTTTTTACTAATGGTTTTATACCCTGGGTTTTGTTGATTAGCTTGGCTCGTGCACTCGTTTTCTGTTTTAACCTTAATAGGCTCGTACGCATGCCTTTTCAATACGTTTGGGATTCTTTTTTATCATTTAGGCTTAATCTACCATTGATCTTCCCCAATTCCACTAACTGACTTCTAGCTTAGTATCCTACTTCTGGTCCATCCCAATTCGAGTTCCTTCACTAGTTATTATGATACCTACTCATATAATCGAGAAAGATACATAACCAAATTCAGAAACTCATTTGAACTAATAGAAGACAATAATTTAAGAAATATGAAGCCTAATTTACATCCAATTATAAAAAAGAGAGTAAATCTACCCTAAGTAGTTTACAATCGACTATATGCAAAAAGAACATTAAAAGTTGTTATGAAAAAAGAAAGTTCGAGAAAAAAGATGTTTGCTACTTTGCCCTCTGAGGTAGGGTAGTAGCACTCCCATGATATAGGTCGTTCCCTCACTGTTTTTGGTCCTGGCTGGTCGTTCTCTCTATTTGGGAATTTGTCGACTTGTTTCACCCAAGATTTGCCCTAGAATTTGTCGATTCGTTTCTTCTAAGCCTGCCCTAGAATTTGTCGACTTGCTTTAACTTAGACCTCCTTGGGTCCGAGCAGCTCTCGGTTCATTCATCGTTGATTTGCTACTAATCCTTTTCATGAACATCGTTGGAGTTCTCGATCGGTTGGATGAGACCTGGTCGGTTGGAACCTTGTCGGCCGGGTCTGGTCAGCCAAGACCTGGTCAACTGAGACTTGATCATGTCCTAGATCTGACTCATGGTTATGTCTTAGATCCTAGTCATGCCATGGATCCAGTCATGCCATGGACTTGTAATGTAGTTTGCTTATCAAGTCTAACTTTGTCTTCTCATAACACTAACAACCAAATTATATAGTTGATTTTTTAAAAATATCCTCCTCATTGACTTTAGGCTCAGTAATGTCTTCTTCTGCTTCTGCAAAAAGATTATTTAGGTAACCTTCAATAATGTTTTCTGGTGGGTTGGGTCAAGAGCATCTTCTGGAATGTTGGTTTTTGGAATAGTATTTGGTGAAGAGTCTGGACTAGAAAAGGCTAGGTCGGATTAGGGGGAAAGAGGTGATGGGTGGGGTAGATGACTTGATGGTTGTGAGGATCGACTTGAGGGTCATGATGATGGATATAGCTGGGTGGGGAAGTTGGTGAATTGGTGGATTTTGGATTGTGGGTAGTAAGGTTTGTTGGACTGGAGGATGGTTTAGTTTTCGTTGGGGTTGAGGTGGATGGGCTTTTGATGGCTAGTTGGTGGGAGTGGGCATGTGAGGGCATGATTAAGGTTTAATGGAAAGGTTTTTATTTTTGGGAGAAGGAAAAGTCACTTTTTTTTGGAAGGCTGATGAAAAGAAAATCTTCCTCCATAATCTCCTTGTCTTTCGAGCATTTTTCGTCTAATCTATTTGCCCATCTGCCTTTTTGTCGTTAATGTTACAAATCTTGTCGGTCTCAAATTGCATAATTTGGGATGCTACTTCTCTTTTCTGATGGACTGGAGGTATAACTAGGTTGTCTTGGACGTAGAAAGTTTCTGGCATAGGGTAAATTTGTCAAAGATGCTTCTTTGGTGAAGGTTTTTTGTAGTGGAGGATTTTGTGCGTCTATGAGCCATGAGGATAAGATTAAGATATTTTTTTCTACAATATTTGGTTTCTTATAAATATAGCCCTTTTGTTAAGATTTTATTTTGTACATAATCCAAAGAAAAGAGACTTTAGTGGTATGCACTGTGTATCCCATGAGTTTAGTGAGAGTACTTTCAATTTTGTGAACACTACTAGAAATTCGGTCTACCGTGATGTTTTTTTGGCATCACAAAAAGTTTTCGTGACGTTTTTAACGCCGTCACATATACGCCCATCATGAAAGGTATACAAGACGTTTAAAAAACGTCACAAAAATTAGCACACGTGACGGTTTATTAGCGTCATGAAAGACATGGACTTCCACGACATTCATAAACCGTCATGAAAAATGATTTCATGACGGTTATAGAATGTCACGGAAAGACATGGAACAGGGGAGGAGAGGTCACGTGACATCCTTTCGTGACGGTATTTAAACATAATGAAAAGTTTATTCTGTGACGTTTGATAATCATCCTAAAAAATATTTTGGAGACGGTTTAAAAACGTCACTAATGATTTTATTTTGTGACGATAAAAAGAGGGTCACTGAATATGTATTTAATTTTGATTGCAGATGTCGCGGAATATAAATATCATATTGTCAACTTGTCGATCGAACACGCAAATATATTAATTTACCATAACAAAGTTGAAATATATTAAACATGAACAAGGAAGCTAATATATTAATTTAGAATGTACTAGTATTCTCAAACACAAATTACATAATTACAGAATTAAACATGTTCCGTACACACCAACCCCAACAACAGTGCCCAACAACTAATTAGTTGCATTCCTAATTGTCGACATCTTTGGGGTAAGAAAGACCTAATGAAAAACAATACCCAAGTTAGATAAATGACGAACGAAAGATAGATAAGGTTAAGGAAAGTCACTTTCTAAAAAACATGTCTATCTATTAAAAATGACAAAGAATCGTGATATTTGCAAATAACATTCTTAAATAAACAAACTAAGAGCTTATCACAATAGTATTCTTTGCAAATACTATTCCAACGTTACAAAATTGATTAAACAAAAACCAACCTACGTACATATCTTCTACATCTTTAGTAATATCGTATAACGTAATATCCACATTATGTTGATCCAGGTTGTCTTGGACATTATGCATACAACAAGGCATGGATGTTGATGAGCATCCATTGCTTCCATGACTCTAACTCTATCACCCACTTCCATTACTGTAAATCTACTACACGCTTCCATTAATATCCTAATAGTTCCCAACTTGTGCACAAAATATATTCTCAATAGGATTATATTTTTACACAACAAAATTAACTCAACAAACCTAACCATAATTAATTCAATTACCTCGATAGCAATAACATTGCACAAGCTCAAACAAAAAAATATCAAAATTTTAGCATAACCTCTTCTATAACATCCTAAAATCATACCTGAAATATGATACAAATAACACATTTAAACATGATAGGTATAGGACCACCCGTCCCTCAATAAACTGTAACATATTCAACTCTTCTATACATATGTAATATTATTGAAATGAGACCACCCATCCCTCCACAAACTACATTTAGCAAACATCCAACATTTCGACACATGTAACATAATAATTGTAATATAATGAGACCACACATCCCTCCACAAAAACTATATTTAGCAACATCCAACATTTCTAATTATAATGGGACCACCTATCCGTCCACAAAAACTGTATCCAGCAACATATCTAACATCTCTAACATCTCTAGTATTTCAATTCTACTAAAACAAAAAGTAATCCAACTAGCTTAACATCAAATAAACAAAACCCGTAAGTAAGTCTACGCAAATCTTCCAACAAAAGTTCYCCATTCAGTTCGAACCTGTCAATTTCTTCTTGGTGATATGCGCTTTTTGTGTTTAACTACAAAGATAGAGAAAGATAATATTAGCATAAGAACCAAGTTGACATAAACACATAAAGATAGATTATTATACGTATAAGTTCACTCATGGGGTACTAGAATTTTACACTATTTCTCGTAAATACTCCTACACATAGTACTTGCACAATATTATCGGTTATGAATAAAATAAACACAATACATAAGTAAAAACAATATAAATTGTCAACTTACTTGTGTTATAAAGGGACGAGTGCTAGTTGTTCCAAGGTTAACCATATCTAACCTGCTAGACTTTTTAGACTAAACACAATAATTGTCATATTCAAGGAAAACTAACAAACAACATAAAATAAGGCAAGAGAATCAAGCTTAAAGAATATTACACCCACGCCAACTTTAGAGCTCCCCACACCCCCTTCTACACCCAGATTAACTTCATTAAAGAAGTCCTTATTGTTTTATCGGAAACTTCATTTGTTAAAGCACCCAAATCCTCTAGAGCTCCCCACACCCCTTTCTACAATTACAATTTTTATAGGATTTGTCTTTCATCTACTTTCAATAATATTTTTAAATAAGTGCTATTATAGTTATAAAGATATTAAGAATTGAAGATATATCAAAGAGCTGTTGACCCTTTTTCCAATTCTAGCCTTGCATTATTTATGAATCTGAATATAAGAAAATCATAGAGAATTCAAATAAGACAATATTGGTTAGCCTATATATACGGATATCAAGCACAACAACAAGACAAATACATATTAGCATAAAAGAAACTAATTTATGCAAGATAAGCTGTGAATCTATAATTTGTTGTAGTGTATGATGTCTAAGAAATTCTACAAAGTTGAACCAATGGAGATCTTGTAAGCCTATACCAAACACTAAATTTCTTAGAGTTTCAAATACAATTCAAATAAAAAGCTAGAATATCAAAAGTATAATTTTATCCTCCTGCCTCATGCTCCCTCATAGTCTCACAAACATAATCAATAAGGGACCTGTACTTATAAGAGGATTCATCCTCATTATAACATACACGAATGTTTATCAAAAGGAAAAAAAATAAGCAAGAATACAATGCAATTTCCTTATCATA
>NW_019104586.1:787646-799030 GCF_001995035.1 Momordica charantia
AAACGGGCAATGAAGGACGACGAAGATCCTCGTGTTACAATCAAAGAGCTTTATCAAATTCATAAAAACTATTATATTACTAGGTCACAATGAGTAGTATACTATAAACCCTAAAAATTGACCAAGGGCGGTGTCTGCAAAACAAAACAAAAACTAAAAAGTAAAAAATTTAAGCAGTATACGCATATTAAAACATACCAAGGGTTCCGATAACCATTACGCTCCACTCAAATATATTGCTCTCATCGACCAAACTGGCWGATAATCCATAAACGGGGTTCTAGTAGAGATCCGAAAGCCATGAAGGAGAAAAGACAGTTCAGAGGAACATCCAAACCAGATAAACCCTACGAGAAAAGTCGATTTACAMAAATTGGATAAAGAATCGAATGAATTAAACCTTTTAAGTTGCTTTTGAAGGGGGAGACTTGCTTGAGAAATAGCCATGGGAGGAAAGAAAATCCTTCAATTTGGGGACAAGAGCCCTTCGGGCTACTTGATTGTGGAGGGAAGGAGAAGGAAGGAGTATAGAGAATCGCTGGACGAACAACGGAAATGGCGTCTTACTCGTCAACAGAAGGATTCAGCGTAAGGGATTGGGAGCATCGCGTGTTCTAGAGAGAAAGAAAGACACAGGTTTGCGGTGATGGTCTATCTTGCGTGGCAATGGCGGCGTGGAGGTCGAAATCGTGCAAGGGTGAATTGAAAATTAGAGATTTAGTGGGTTTGGAGAATTTTTTACAAAGGGGAAAGGATTTTAGATATTACAAAATAATTTTTAAATTCCAAAAAAATGAATTTAAAAGATGTTTTTAGTTAATTTTAAATTTTTCYTCTAGTTTTTCTCTGTGCTTTGAAATTTACATACTTCAAACAAAATTTCATTTTTTTCAAGATTTTTAATATATAAACATTCATTAAATCTTTTTGGATGGAAGGAAAAAAATCTATGAAAATTTTGGGTATTAAAATATATAGGTAAAATTAAAGAGTAAAAAAAAAAATTGCAATTACTTTACCCGAATAATATTCTGAGTGCAAAATTTCGAATAAATTTTAGTCTTTTAGAATTTTATGTTTTCTTAACTGAAATTCCAACAAATTAGCTTAAAATATCTATAAGTTAATTTCTTTATTTTTTTTCTCCAGTTTTGTAATTTACAAATTTCGACAAAAATTTGTATTTTATTTTTCATAAGATTTGCAATATCATATTGCAATCCATGGTATTGAAAATGTAAACATTAATTAAATCGTTTTGGATTGATGAAAAAAAAACAATGAAAAACTTAAATAATATTTTGAGTGCAAAATTTCGAATAAATTTTAGGCTTTTAGAATTTTATGTTTTCTTAACTTAAATTCCAACAAATTAGCTTAAAATGTCTATTAGTTAATTTCTTTATTTTTTGTCTTCAATTTTGTAATTTACAAATTTCAACAAAAATTTGTATTTTATTTTTCTTAAGATTTGACATATCAAATTGCAATCCATTGTATTGAAAATGTAAGCATTATTTAAATCTTTTTGGATTGATGAAAAAAATATCCATGGAAAACTAATTTCATCACGAAAAGCAATTTTTAGTGACGTTTTAACAAACGTCACTAAAACATAGTTTTCCAACTTATAGTGACGTATAAACATCACCTAAAGCCTTACCTTTTCACGAATAAGCCTGAAATCTTCTTATCGTATCGTGACGGTTCTAAAACGTCACGAAAAATAATATTCCGTGACGTTTTCTACGCGTCATAAAAAAGCCGTCAATCCGAAGAACTCCGTCTTTTCCCTCCAAAAACGCGCCTCAAGTTTTTCGTAACGTTTTTTAGACGTCACGAAAATAAGTTTTGGCAACTTATCGTCACGGATAAAATTCGTCACGAAAACACAACAATCCAGAACACTCCGTCATTTCCCACCAAAAACGTGCCTCAAGTTTTTCGTGACAGAAAAAAGCGTCACGAAAGGCCAAAAATATGGAATTCTCCGCTTTTTCCCTCTTTTTTACCTTTCGTGACGTATTTATACAATCTTGAACAATATTTTACTGTTCAGTACTGTCACGAAATCCAAAAATTCTAGTAGTGTTAGGGTAATTAGAAACAAGATAATCATTGTATAGTGATATCTTAAGTGAAATCTCTATTGTAATATTTCCAAATATAGTAGAACCACTATAATTCTTGTGGTATTAATTAAGCTTTCTCTATCTCAATCTCTTATTCTTTTAACCTATAGAAAGGGAAATTCAAATAGTTCCTACACAAAACCCCCCACAAGCCTCTCATATTTGAGTAAAGGTTGAAGCATTTCAAGCATGCAAAGACGGATTCCTCTAAATCTTATCCATCCTCCATAGCTTGGAATAACCCTTGTGGTGGCATGGAATCCAGGTTGAATGATTCGAATTTAACATAAAGGTGCCTACGACGATCCACCATTTATTCATGCATAAGAGTCTGGCTTATTCTAGGTTCCTAATATGAAGTGAATACCGATATCGTCCTCTAGATTGGGTTTCTAGCTCATTCAAGTACCACAAATATTATTTAGAGAATTGAATCTGAATGAAAGAATAGAATCAAAGAAAATAAAGATACAATAATAAAGATAAAAACAAGGAGGAGAAAGGTCCTAAAGAAAATCTTCCTCCATAATCTCTTTGCCTTTTTAGCATTTTTAGTCTAATCTATTTGTCCATATGCTTTTTTGGTATTATGTTATAAATCTTGTCAGTCTCAAATTGCATAATTTGGGAAGCTACTTCTCTTCTTTGATGGACTAGAGGTATAGCTAGGTTATCTTGGAAGTAGAAAGTTTCTGGCATAGGGTTCAATTTGTCAAAAGATGCTTGTTTGGTGAAGGTTTCGTGTAGTAGAGGATTTCGTGCTATGAGCCATTTCCCGTTCGCTGGGGTAACATTGTTTACGGTAAATTTACACCCAAGCTTATATGTGATTCCGATGGAGGAAGGAAGAAAACTGCAATAATTATCTTTAATTTTGATTGAAGCCTTTGACAAAATCCAGCTTTCTCCATATATTGAAACCAACGGCTACAAAACTGTTGGGATAATGGAGCACGAACAGGACACCTGTATTATACAAGGGAAATGATTTTAAAAACTACTATTGAATTCCTACAAGGAGTAGGGTATTGTTTTCCTATAAGGATTATGATATTTGGTATCCTATAAATATAACCCTTTTGTTAAGATTTTATTTTGTACAGAATACAAAGAAAAGAGACTTGAGTGGTTGTATGCAGTGTGTATCCCATGAGTTTAGTAAGAGTACTTTCAATTTTATGTACCCCATGAGTATAGTGATATCTTGATTGAGTTCTCTGTTGTAATATTTACAAATATAGTAGAATCAGAAATCCTTGTGGTGTTTAGCTTTCTCTATCCCAATCTCTTATTCGTGTATTATTGTTACTTACTTCCTTTTAACCTGTAGAAGGGGGAAACTCAAATAGTTCATACTTAAAGAGAATCGATTGATTTATATTTCTTTCCCAAACACAAAACCCCCCACAAGCCTCCTATTTGATTAAAGGTTGAAATGTTTCAAGCATGCAAAGAGGGGTTCCTCTAAATCTCATCCATCCTCCATAGCTTTGAATAACCCTTGTGGTGGCATGAGAATTCGGGTTGAATGTTTCGAATTTAACATAAAGGTGCCCACGACGACCCACCCTTTATTCATGCATAAGAGTCTCGGCTCCTTATTTGGAGAATGGCTTTATCAGCTTGGAAAGGATTGCAAAAACAGTAACGAGTAACTACGACTATAGTTTCCCATAAAAGTGGATCCTCCTATTTTGTTGGACTTATGTGTCGATTAACATATAGATTCTTCTCCTGGAAAAGGATTGTGAAGGAATTGACGTAGATACAATAGATTGCTTGAGGGAGCTTAAGGCATCTTGATAGAATCTCTTTTTGGAATCACTGTCTAAAGACCTTGCAGTATTTCTTTCTTTGTTTTCTAGGCAAGATTCTACACCTGACTACCTTTTATGCTCTTATTTTCAATGAATGTTACCACGTTGAGAAATGAAATCCAGCCATTTTCTCTTATCCTTCAGGTATCATGATGCAACATTTTCTTCCATTTATCATCAACTCTGTAGATTTTTGCAATGCATCCTCTCCTATTCGACATTTTTTCAATCCACAATATGTATTCTTCGTACCTACGTTCCTAGAAAAATCGGTTGTTTATGGGGTGGCAATCAATTTTTTGAAAGTTGTTCTAAACCAGTTTATGGATTCAAGATAACGCGACATTGAAAAGGATTTGTAAGATCCAATCTCTTAGAGTAGGACATTTCCCCGTGTTCGCTTGTCTGAGAGTAACTTAAATTCTTTTTTCTAAATGATGCAAGAGCGGGGGAGGTACCAGAGATGGGCCATAGCCATTAGGAGGGATGCCACTCATTGCCGTTGTCAATAGAGTAAATCTAAATATGACTTTTAACTTGGATAACTTTGAATGCTAAATTGGTTTTTCAATATAATCCCATGAATCTTTACATGGTATCACACCACAACAAGTTTAAATGACCATGTGGTCTAAAACCAAGACTCCACCAAGATTGGTGAGACCAAAAGAGTCACCACCTTGAAGGGCATGAGGATCTCACATCGAAAACTAACACTAAATCTTATAAGAACTTATTAAATGCAACTCTAAGAGTTCATGAATCAAACTCATAACTTACGTTTTTTTTTAAATTACCATTATATTGTGCGGGTCGTTGAATCTGAGACTATGATCAATATCCCGCATCTGAGTCGGCACAGCGAATGCCCATAGACTACATGGGGAGACCTAATTCGATATAGTTAGCTCGCATTTGCATCTGAACTACAGTGGCTTCAATCCGAGTCCGGGTCCCGGGCTGGCTGCCGCCGACAGATGTCCCATGCCACGTTTCGTGAACTGTGAGTCCGCGGGCCTCATATATCGGTCAGGTGGGGTACCTTGATGGAGACACGAGGCTCAATTTAGCTGCCACCACGAACGCTACCGCGCGTTCACCTGCGGTGCGGTAAGGCACCACCCAGTTGTGCCAGCAAAGATCAATGAAAACTTGAAACCCAATAAAGTTAGATTAACTAATTCATCCCCAGAGATTAAAAAAAACCTTTTTTCTCAAACAAAACAGAATATATGTTTAATACAACAAATATGAGGTGCGGAGACGGTTGAGGTTGAGTTATGAGTTTTTTCTTGTAACTCAAATTTAATTGTAAGTTTTTATTTCTTTTAATTTTTATATTTAATTTTCAATTTTTTATCTTTTAAATTTCATTTTTACGAATCGTAAGTTTCTCCATTTTAATGTTGGTAAGTCATGTATTTTGTACACCTATGTAAGGGTGAACTTCCATGAGAAGTTTGGATCACCAACATTTGTACTATTCCATTTGTTTATTAACATAGTTGATTTCTCATCTATTAGTTTCTACACTCTCACCTTTCATTTCATATTTCCTCATTGTTCATCAAATATTGAGACTTTTATTATTGCTTCACATTATTTTTATCACTTTCATTTTCTCAACAATGGTATCAGAGCTTTTTCATTTTCTCAACAATGGTATCAGAGCTTTAGATTTAAAGGGGCTGTGATTTTATTCAAAGGGAGAGAAATTCCATTTTCTTATTTGATAATGTCTTCATATTTTGGTGTTACCTCTCCTCCACATTTTAGTGGTGAAAACTACCAATTTTGGGTTGTTAAAATGCAATCCTATCTCAAAGCACTTGGCCTTTGGGAATCAGTTTCAATAGATGTCGATCCTGAGCCATTGGGAGAAAATCCAACATTGAATCGTATCAGATTACATGAAGAGGAGAAGTTAAAGAAGTCTAAAGCTTTATTTGTAATTCATGCTTCTATATCGGATCCTATATTTGTTAGAATTATTGATTGTAAAATAGCAAAAGAAGCTGGGGATAAATTACTTGGCAAGATAGTACATCAACTGAAGACAATTCTCATTTGATGAGGTGTAAAATGTACATGGAGAGTGTTAAAATAATAGAGAAAAGATAACCAAACAAGGTAACTTTGGCTGCTATCAAACGGGAAAAAATAATAGAAAAATTTTAATTAAAACAAATTCAATCGAGTTATAAAGATTGATATTCTATTTGCATTTGATATTGGTCTAATTTGTGCAATGTGGAGATGCTCTTTCCATATTTGGACTTTGGAGGGGTTCACTATTGGGTGCAATAACCAAGGTTTCAAAACAAGGAAAGCTGTGCTGACTTGCTCCTTTGGTTCATTGTTTATGAGTTGCACCAGAAATTGAATTGCTTGTTTTAGAGGATTTAATGTCCTGAATACATTGTCTCTAAGCTGGATTATTAGTGTTGAGATTAGTTTCTGATTTGAAGAGAAGTTTATGGATTGAATGAACTCACTTGGCGACTTGTGGCTGGATTGGACTTGGCTAATAACTAGTTGTATGCTGCTCAATTGTTCTAATATAAGCATCTATCTATAACTTGGCTGCTACTTAGTTTATCTACAACTTTGGTTAGAATAATGATTTAGTATCTTTACACTAATTTGAATGAAAAAAAAAAAAAAAACCCATCATTATGCATAGTATCAATAACGAGAGAAAGGAAACTTGTTAAGTAGTATTGTCATGATTCTTATTTTAAATAAAGATTCATAGTGTTCATATTTAATTGGAAACTTTTTCTTGTGCAGCCATTTCATTTTTTGTAGATGTTCATTGCAGTTAGATTGTTGGTGCTGCTAAGGAAGTGCAGGCAAAATTGATTCTTTGCCAGGTTAGAACTCAACTATCATTTTTACATTTTTTTTTTTTTTGTCTTTTAGTTTTCCTTTCTCAACAGGTCAATATGGTAGCGATTGTATATGACAATTATTACTATGCCTTTTTTTTTTTTTTGTCAAAATGTGTTATTATTCCAACTATGTTACATCATCTTAATTTGAATGTACTCGTCTAATATTGACATGCTTCATTGAACTATATTTTACTATAAAAAAGTTTTGACATAAAATTTCTTAGACTTAAGCCAATGATGATTGAAATTTGAATTTAATTTGTGCAACAGTGAGTTTAGTGTTGAGGTGATGAGGAAAAGTAGTTATCTGTTGTTTTTTTTAATTAGATTGCATTAGAGTTTTAAAAATGTATATTTGGTTTATTTTTTTTATCAAAATGATTTTTTTTGGTTGACCTTGTATCAGAAGTGCAAAAGTCCGTTGGTGCTTTTAATCAAATCTTGTAACTCATCTTTTTCTTGGAAGTTCCTCCTATGAACCGTATATTGGGATGAAATGGTCATAGGTTCGAGGGTCCCAAATTGGATCCAAACCACTTCGTTGTCATGAAATGAGATTTTCGACGACTGGCTGCCGGAACTTGGGATTATTGCAGCATGATTTGTTTGGGCCACTTCATCAAGATCCAGCTCAATTTTCTTTTCTCGAGCGAGCTTCAAGATTCGTTCTTTCAAAACGAAGTATTTTTCTATTGGATCACTAACGACTCGATGATATACACAATAGTTGGGATCATTTGTTTTTCCCATCTGTTCGGGTCGTTTGCATTCAGGGAGTTCTATGAGTCCGTTTTTCCAGTAGTTGTTCTAACATATCTGCAAGGTTAGAATATGGAAAAGGATAAACCTTTTATTGTCTTTTTTCCAGACATAGGCAACGTGTTACGTTTCCATCTCGTCGCTTTTATATCTCCTTTTCTTTTTCTTTTCATTTCGAGGAAAATTTGAGAGCTGTCGAGACATGTTGGTCTTATTTGTCCCTCTTTATCACCATTTCAGGCAATGTTCGATTGTCTGCTGAAAATTTATGGCTGCTTAACATATGAGTTTTGGGGGGCGACACACTTCAAAAAATCCACATTTCAATAGCACACAGATTTATTGGCAAATCCCATTAGCAAGACATTGTTGTTGAAAGAACCTTAGACGGTCAATGCTTAAACTTGGTTAACGATCTTTTTTCTTCTTTTACTAATTTAGGTGAATTTTTGTAACTTTGTTTTTATTGTAAACTATTGAATACTTTATTTTATGATGTAATGGATTATTTACATTTCATTTATAAAAGGGATGTGATGATATATCTATTTTGCAATATAGTTCTGTATGTTTATTCAACTACAAATAAATTATCAAGTCAATTTGATCAACTATACAAAGTTTATATAGCAAAGGGAGTATAAAAATTATTGCAATTGGAAAAAAGTACAGATATTTACAATAATGTAATATAAAAACTATTTATACAGTATAATAGCTTAAATAAAAAGCTATTATAAGTTTAAGGTAAAGGTAGTACAAAATTTGAGCTATAATAACTATTTTATAGTACGAAAGGAAAGCTATTACATATTTATGATAGTGAAAAAAAATAGCTATTATAGGTTTAAGATAGCACAAAAAAAGAGCTATCTAAACATATAATAGCCTTAAATGAAAACGATATTAAATGTTAACATAGCAACCTACATATGCCATAATTTCTTTATTTATTATAGCGTTAGTTATAGCTCTTGAAAAACGCTATCAAAAGTCATAGACTTTTAATAGCATTGGCTGTCACCACTCACCAAAAACGCTATTAAAAGTCTTTTATAGCGTTTTTCGTGAGCTATTGTATCCCTTTTTTTCTTGTAGTGATTTTGGAATCTGGTTTGATTGTACAAATGATTTGGAATTGAGTGGATATGGTGATAGTGATTAGGTTGGTTGTGTTGATGACTCTAAAAGTACTTGCTATGTTTTTTCTCTTGGCACCAAAATTTTATTTTGTAACTCAAGAAAACAAGAATGGTGGCTCAATCTATATATTTCAGCTGCATCAGCTGCAAATCAAGCAAAATGACTTCCCAAGTTGCTTGATGATTTGGGATTCAAACTAGAGGAACCTGCGACATTATTTTGTGATAACAAGTCTACTATTGCTATTGCCTCAAATCCTGTAAAACATGTGGTATAACAAAGCACATTAAACTCAAATTTCATTTATTGAGGGGAGTAGAGAATGAAGGCGAAATCAAGCTCTTTTTTTGTAGTTCTGAACAACAACTTTTGCCGACAATCTCACAAAAGCTTTATCTCACTGACAATTTGTGTTTCTGCGCCAAAAGTTGGGTGTGACAAAGAAAAATCTCAAAGATTGTTGAGTTATGAGTTTTTTCTTGTAACTCAAATTTAATTTTCAGTTTTTATTTCTTTAAGTTTCTTTCTTTTAATTTTTAGATTTAGTTTTCAGTTTTTGATTTCTCATCTATTGGTTTCTACTCTCTCACATTTCATTTCATATTTTCTCATTGTTCATCAAATATTGAGATTTTACTATTGTGCATTATTTTTATCAGTTTCATTTTTTCAACAGAGACTTGATCCTCCAATCTTCAAATGATTGAGTAGATACTTTTACTAAATTATGTATATGTTGGCTTTTACGTCACCGATTATGAGTACATTCTTGTTCATCAATAGTAATGACATGATGAGCCAAAAGGATGGCTCCATGATCCTTGGCCAAATCTTATAGCTGATCTTCTGGTGCCACTGCTACACATGATTGCCCTTCCACAGCCTTGAAACCTGCGGCTGAAGCAAATTTTTGAACTGAGTCTCCAATCTTCTCAACGCACCATATCGAGTCTATGAGAAGTGAGACTAAAGAAGCGACACGAACAACTTCTATAGCGTTTGAGTCTTCAAATCTCCATTCTTCCAAATGCAACTTGAGATTATCAGCTGCAACTTTTGCTTTTTCCATGTGGGGTTTGGCAGTGAGAGGTGAAACCATTTTCTTCATTGTCAATGACAATTCTCTTAAACTTCTACTTGATTCGCTGCATATCTTCAAGCATTCCTCTTGAAATTGATCTTGGATGTGTGACAATGGTATCTGCAAAAGAAAATATAGTCTCATTAGATATATTTTTTGTTCCATTGTTTATTAATGAGATGAGAAGCAATTGAATTAATAGAATAATCTTGGTTAAATTGTAGGCTTAACCCATCTAAATTTTTAGACGGTTTCTATTTAGTTTTTGTGCTTTAAAAACTCTGAAATTTCAGGTCAGAGCTGGTCTAATTAAGTCTCTATCTTATATTTTCCTTATCTAATATGTTAAAGTTGTACCATATAAGCATTAAAAGTTAACTATTTTGCATAGTTAATTACGTCATATCTAAAATTAAAAGTTTAAAAATGTATTAGAAATTTTTTAAAGTACAAAGACAAACTTATATAATTGAACCTACAACAATAATCTTACTTGAATTTGGTTGGTTTTAAGGTAACCATTAAGAACTTCAAGCCGATAGGCGCAGTCTCGGTTTAAATTTTCAATTTCCAAGTACTGCCTCCAAGGGATGACGATATCTGAACTTCCCATGGCGTGACTCCCCTCTTGCTAGTTTAGCCTGTCCAATCATGCAATATTACTAAAAAAACTTATTTTTGGGAGATATAGACAGAGAGATTAAATGATTGTTTAGTAATATTTTTGTTTCTCTTTTACTGTTTCTTAGTCAATTCCCAAAATTACTTTTAAAAAGCGTAAATAAAATTAGCATTATGTGTTAGAATATACAAATATATAATCAACTTTATCGTATTCCATCCACTTAAGTTTCTTGGTTCAATAGTGATTTATCAGTAGGTGTGAGAAGGAACGAGGAAGAAAAAAGATTATATTATCAAATGGCCTCCAAACATGTCAATCTACTCACCAATGATTCTTCATTCGATTTCGAGTTCAGAATCAATCTATACATTTGGATGTCACCATGGCTGGCCTGTCCTTGTCCTAGCAATCCAAAATATTGATCACCAAAGCCTGACATATCCAACATAAGGATCAAGTTAAGAAAATTACAAAGACATTTATATGTTTTCTTTAAGGATATGAGAATTATTGTACCTTGTAAGAAGGTGGCAAGGGAAACAATGTTGGTGGCAACCAAATGGTGGAGATCGAAGCCAGCCCAAACAGGACGCACAAAAATACATACAAAGAGAGTGAAACAGCAGCCAATGAGAATTGTCAAAACTCTATCACGTGCAAGTTTTACAATCTCATCATCTCTATATCCAGAAACTGAGACCATGCAGAATGTCAAAATGAATATGAGCATCCCATAATCATATCTTGCCTTCATCTTTGGGAAATTGGCATGGATAACCTAAAAAAGTTTGTTGTTTGCTCAACTGACCTCAATTAAAAAATTTGACTCAACTGACTCAATTTAATATTTTGAATAGAATATTGAAGGATTAAATTACTATTTTAGCCTCAATCTGGAATGCGAGTGAAGTCGCAAACGAATTAACACGGAAG
>NW_019104586.1:807172-823807 GCF_001995035.1 Momordica charantia
CCATTAATCACACAACCACGGCCGATGGAATTTGCAACCATGGCCATGAATCAAACAATTAAGAACCACGGCCGAGGTAACATGTTACCCCGGCCATTAATCACACAACCACGACCGTGGTCATAAACACCCCGGTCACGAATCGACAAAATGGACCATGGTCGTGAGCCGATCAAGGTTATCTGTATGCAACCGACCTAAAACCACGGCCGTTAATCATAAAACCATTGACCACAGCCATTAAACGAATAAACACGACCATGAATCATTGACTTATGTAACTTCTTTTACCCACAAAAATACTGAAAAATTCAGAAATTCCATTTACTCTAACTAAATACATCATATTCTAGATGAATCGAAAACAATATTATGAACCAATAAAAAACTAACCTCGTTCAAGGTGTCAGAGATGAAAAATTGACTTCCTTTAATGGATTCAAGATGTGAAAAATGTTGGAAAAGGTATGGAAGTTCTTCAAAACCACGTGAAAGATGTGCTTCTGGACAATACGGACTGAAACATATTTTTATTCTCTGCACTCGGTGAGAATGTGTGGGTATATAATAAATGATAGTACAAAAATTTGGTGGGGAATTATTAAGTTGGTGGTACTTGAATAAATTCATGGCCATGAATCAAGTGGAACTCGCCCATGGTTTTAATTACACCAACCTACGTGATTCCTTGCCAGATTTGTTGTAGTTCAATTCATTTGGAGGTATATCCGTAATTACAGACTCTCTGAAATGTCAGAAAAGTTAAAATTGGGTCAGTTGAGTCAATTTTTATAATTTAGGTCATTTGAGTAAAATGGAAACTTTTTCAGGTCAATTGAGTCAATTTCCCTTCATCTTTGGGAAGAATCTTATAAATGTTGATATTGCAGCTGCATATCCATTTTCAAACCTCAAAATTTGGTAATAATTTTTCATTACAAGCAATTATTTGAGAGGATAGTAGGGATGACAACGGAACAGGGTGGGACCGGGGAGGCCATCCCCATCCCCGCCCCGTTGGGGATTTTTTCCCCTATTCCCACCCCCGTCTTCGAAATTTTGGGGGTGGGGATTCCCCCGATTGGGGACGGGTTCCCTTATAAATATATTTTTTTAATTTTTAAATTTAAATTTAAATTTTTTTAAATTTTTAAATTTAAATTTTTTTAAATTTTTAAATTTAAATTTAAATTTTTTTAATTTTTTAATTTTTTTAATTTTTAAATTTAAATTTAAATTTTTTTAATTTTTTAATTTTTTTAATTTTTAAATTTAAATTAATTTTTTAATTAGTTTTTTGTTATTATTAGTATAAAAAGTGAACAAAAAGTGGCTTGGGGGCATTAGCTTGATTTAAAAAAAATTAAAAAGTATTTATAAAATTAATATGTCTTCCTCGGCCCGTTGGTTTTTATGGTGTTAGACGGTGGCCGAGTTTTGAGGAATCTGATGCTGATAGTGTTATTGTGGCTGATAAAATCAAAAGAAACAATGTTATATATGCTCAGTGACTTGGTTATCAAGATGTTTCAAAGAGTTTTCAGACACTGAATTGGAGAGAGTACCCACTTTACGATCTCTTAGGACAACTCTTCATCTTCGTTGAATCATAGTTCAGAAGACTTCTCTGGTCTAGAGGCAAGGACAACGGAGTACAAGATGAGTGATGGTGGAGGTGCAGCAAAGATCGGCTCGAACACAGTTTTAGAATTTAGGGAGGCCGTCAGATTTAACTGAATTGAGATTCGTGACCAGTGTGATTTAGGGAACTTGCTTAATGTATTTTTTATGGTTCTTCCTCCCTTACCTCTTATGATGGATAATAAGGCAATTGTTGAAGAAATTATTCCCTTTCAAATATTGGATACATAAAAGACAATATTTCTCAATTAATTGAAGAGTCTCTTCCAATAGCATTGAATGAAGTTGAAGATGTTGTAAATTTAGATAAGTTGCTTCATGGTCTGAAATGTGTTCCTATTCTTCGTTCTTTGAACAGGCAAGCTATTTTATTCGCCAAGTGTCATTTCTAATTGTTTATCTGTCCTTTTTAGATAGTTGTTTTTCTACATGGATTCTAAATATGGTACGTGATCGCCCCAACCCTGATGTAAACTTTAGTGTACATTTCTTATTAATGTAGTGTTTCTTTGATCTCAAAAAAAAAAAAAAAAGTAAATTTAAACTCTCTGTTATATCATACATATTTATCTTATGCTATTTAAGGTAATTGTTTATAATAATTATTTATAAGAAAAAATTCATAATACAAACAGGAGAATAAATGCGGCATGGTACTACAAATTTTCTCATCCTAAGTAGATAGATAATAAGTTGGTTTCATAATGATCTCATTTTCAGCTTTTTTTTTCTCTCTTTAAAAATCTACTTTTTATTGCAGACACTGTAACGATATGTTATTGCATCTAATAAGATTGGCCTATCATAGGTTATCTTAGCTGTTCAAATAAATAACTGATGAGCTTTATTTTAAGATTTCTTGTTTTAATTTTAACTCTGTGTCTATATTTTCAATTTGAATGTGAAAATGTACTAAACAAAATTGAATGTGAAAAAAAAAAACACCACATTATGAGAAATTATGGAGGCAGAGGATGGATTTCTTTTCGATGAGTTGGAATCAAATCGACATGGGAAGTTTAATTTGATATGGTATCTTCAATTTTAATTTTGATGAAATGGTTAGTTTATATATGAATTTGAGCTATTAAAATATTTGTTTAATCATCGGTACCTTTTATTTGTTTCTCAAATTTGGATTTAGTAGATATGATTTAATACAATTACTTTTTTTTTCTTTTTAACTTGGATGATTGTTGTTGGGATTGGTGGAGTAAAAATGACGTCGAAACGAGTTAGGGATGAGTCGGGATCAAGCCGAGACGCGTCAAGATCGAAGCGGGGATGAAAACAGGAATTCGGAGCGCTGCAAGCCATAAGGGCCGCAGAGGCACCACTACGGCTGTCTTGATGGGTGCGACTGGACTACTTTCCATCCGTAGCGCTATGACGTTTTGTCAAAGTTTATATAAGTGCAGTCTTCTTTTTAGGGTTAGTCCTAGCCGTTTTTGAGACGTTTTTCAGAAGGTTTTCGTGGCAGTTTCAAGGGGCGGCTCGGGCATTGGAAATGACATTGGGATCAAATAAGACCAACATATTCGGGGTAATTAGATCTTGTTTCTTGTGAGTTTTCATCCTTGTTCCTAAGTATAAATTGTGTTAAATACTTAGAACGTGGAGGGCTTTTGTTAGGACCTCTAGGGGATATTTTTTAGGAGACTTTTGTATCATTCTTAACAATTACTAGTGAATTACGCAAATTTGAGTGGAAGAGTGAACGTAGCCCTTAGTGGTGAACCAATATAATTTGGTGTGTCGTTTTCTTGTTCTTTACAGTTTTCTTCCTTATTTGCATACTGTGGTTGTGTGTGGATATTTTCTGTGGAAGGAGAATTATACAGGACTGCTAACTTCCCAACAAGTGGTATCAGAGCTGTAGGGTTGCAGTATCATGGGAGACAAATATCACGTATGCTATTACTCTGAAGGGATTCTGAAGTTCACCGGGGAGAATTTCAGTTTTTTGAAGATGCAAGTAAATAATCTTTTTACGTGCAAGAAGATACACAAGACTTTAGGGGATAAACCAGCAGGGATGACTGACAATGACTATAATGAGATTGATGAGCAAGCCATTGCGAACATCATAATGTTGTTATCGATTAATGTTTGTAGTCTGGTGGTGAAAGAGACTACAACGAAGGAATTGTTGAAGACCTTGCAAGACAAATATGAAAAACCTTCTGCCAATACAATTGAAGTATTTTAATATCCACATGGAGGAGGGAACCTCGGTGAATTCCCACATTAATGAGCTCACCGATATCTTGAACAAATTAAAAGGGATGTGTGTCAAGATTGAGGATGAGGTGAAGGCTATGAGGCTGTTGACGTCTTTGCCTGATAGTTGGGAGACGATGAAGACCGTAGTGTCGAATTCGCTAGGGGAAATAACTTGAAATTTTCAACTATTTGTGATGTCGCCTTATCTGAGGAAGCCCGAAGAAAATTAGAGAAAATGTCTGCATTTACTACAGGGGCAGAAAACAGAGTTGAATCAGCTTTGGTAGCTCAGAACAAAGGGAAAGCAAAGATGAATTACAACAGGAAGTAACAGCAGAGATATAACAGGGTTAGTGAGAGTCCCAGTGGAAAAGTTGAGTGTTATTACTGCCACAAGAAAGAACATGTGAAACATTTTTATAGAAAGAGTAGAGATGAACGGATTGAAGTGTTTTTGGCTTAAGTTCAGAGGAACATGTTTGTAGACAAGTGCAGCATCAACGCATGTTGCTTCAGACAGATGTTGGTTCTCATCTCTTGTGATTGTGGCCTAATGAAGATGGGGAATGAGACTATCTCTAAGGTGAGAGGAATTGGAGATGTTTGTTTGAAGACAGGCGAAGGGGCCAAGTTGGTGCAACCAAACGTCAGGTATATTCCTAGCTTCAGATTTAATTTGTTATCCGCAGGGAAGTTAGATGATTTCAATTTCTGTTTTTGGTTCAAATATTTTTCGTTCGAAATAGGTCGGATTTGTGAGGATTTTAAGTTTAAACGTAATAAGTTCCAATTTTGTCCTACTTCGGTGAAAAAGACTTGTGACTCTAACTTCCTTTATTTGCACATCATCAATCAAATTAGTTTCAAATTTTGATTTGTGTGTAGTTTTTTTATTCTAATAACTATAAACTAACTCTTCTAGCAATTTTTTTTTTCAACACCATTCTAACAAACAAAAGTTGATTTTCTATTTTATTTTTGGTGTATTTAAGTTTCCTAATATTTCAATATTGTTTAGATCTTTATATGTTTATGTTTTTTTTTTTTTGTATATTTTTCTTCTTTTCTCCGTTTGCTTTTATTTTCTAGTAGTGGATATCATAAAATAACTATGATAAAAATAAAAATAAACACATGGTTGCAAATAAATAGAAATAGTTTGATTTTAAGTTTTTTTTTAATATTTGAATAAAAAAATTTGCAAGTTTTTTTTTTCGATTTATTTTTTAAAATAAACGTGACATTGATAAGTTTTAATATTTGTTAGGTTGATTTGATTAAATTATTTATGTTTTTCATGGTTCAAGTTACTAGTTTATATTAAAATATTATACTATTAATCATATAACATTCTACAAAATATTAAGGACATAATAGTAAAATGTTATATTTTCTTTTCATTTCTCGTAAACATCCAAACAATAAATTTTAATTTTAATGATTTACAATCATTTTTGTTCCAAACACAATTAAGAATTTGAAATCATTCATCATTCAAAATTCTAGAATTTGAAATCATTTTCTACAAATTCCAAATGCCAAACAGAGATAATGATTGATAAGTAGTTAGGATTAACATATAACTCATCTGTAGCATAATGAGCGTGGAACCCTAGGGAGTTCGAACCCATGACTTTTTGGTCAACAATACATGCAGCTAGGTTGAGATGGGCTATTACTGATAATTTATTAATTAATCAATTATTCACTATCAGATCTCAAAACTATAGGTTAATAAGATACCATGCTAGTTCGTCGACAAATATTTGGTTTGGAAAAAGATGAGATGCTAGTTCGTTGACAAATATTTGGTTTGGAAAAAGTTAAATAGTATTGTTTATTTAATCTTTAATTAAATTTTTTACTTTGGATATTAATAATAAATTAGATTTATTATCCCTTTATTTTCAAATGAGCCATTCCAAATGAGCCAATTTCAATATTCATATTGTTGAAATTGGTGGAGTCAAGACGTCGGAGCTAGGGATGAGTTGAGATCAAGTCGGAATGCATCGGGATCAAAGCGAGAATAAAAACAGGGGAAAGCGAAAGCTGCAGGCCACAAGGGCTGAGGAGGCAGCGCTGCGACGCTAGGAGACAATGCTGCTACGCTGTCCTGATGGGCGCGGGTGATTGCTTTCTGTCCGCAGCGCTTTGTCGCCATTTACAAAAAGCAATTTTTGGGTTTTAGGGTTGACCAACAAAAAGAAGGGTTATTTGCAGCCGATTTTGAGCGGGTTTTGATAGCAAATCAGTGGCAGCGGCTCGTGCATTGGCAAAGGCATTGGGGTTTATCAGGATTGACATTATCGGGGTAATTGTATCTTATTCTGGTGAGTTTTTCGTTCTTGTTCCTAAATATTAATTGTGTAAAATGCTTAGAAGCTAGGGATTTTTGTTGGGACCTACAAGAGATATTTTTGAAGAGAGCTTTGTAACCAACCCTTAACAATTATTATTAAAGTACTCACGTCCAGGTGGAAGACTGAACATAACCCTTTGTGGTGAACCAGTAGAATTTATTGTGTCGTTTTATTGTTATTTACAGTTTTTTTTCTCATTTGTATATTGTGGTTGTGTTTGGATATTTTCTTTAGAATAAAATAATAGAATTTATATATTCTAGAATATATAAATTAGAGAATTAGAAATTCTAGAATAAAAATAATAAACAAATGTTCCACTATATAATTTAAAATTTTGAGTTTCTAACTATAATTACTATTATATTATTCATTATAATAATAACTTGTTATAATTAAAGATAACTTTTTTATAATTGAATGAAATTATACAGTTTTTACTTTTTTTATTACAAGAAAAAAAATACTATGTCGTCTATTATCCCTTCAATCAAATATGAATATTATGGCGGGAGTTTTATGAAAAAAGCCAAAGCCCATGGAAGGGAAAATTATAGAGGACAAAATGTCTCACTGAGTTTTTGAAGCCTCATAGAATATGATTTAATGTCGAGATCATGGAATCCCAAGATGGGCCAACTAAAAAATATAGAAATGAAAATGTAATTTTTATTATTATATTTGAGTCAAATAACCTCTCAATATGAAAATGTAGGCATAAAGAGACTTATAATCAAACTCTATTCCATAAACAATCTTTCCAAGTTTTCATACTCTTTTTAATCTCTCCCTCACCTTGTTTTAGCCGTTATTCCTTACTTCTCCAAATCAGCGCCCACAGATCCCATGGAGTCAACCATGGACTTATATCACCTGTTTTTTCGAAAGCAAAATTTTAACCAATAAAGAAACCATTGAAGACCTATTCTCAAACTTTCAAAGTATTTGTTGAGATACTCATAAGTGACTTAAATTTATCCAACTCATCAACTTAAACTTAAGGATGATTTATTCATCTCAGAGCACGAAGTCTAATGCTCGAACTCCTGCAGTGTTGTTTCCTCCTCATTTATTATGATTTCCACTTGTTGGATCTTTGCTTTTGGAATTCGATCCAGCATCTAACAATTGGCATCATAATGGTCTTTGGATCTTTTAATTAAATTATTGGTGGAAATTGTTTTTTATGAAAATCGTTTTTTGTTTCATATATGTTATTTGGTGTCTAAATTTGACTAATTAGACATACTTGTGACATTAGTTTTGTTTGATTAGATCAAATAATGTGAAGACCCTAAGGGTTCTTTAAATTATTTTAATTTTTGGAGAGAAAATAAGCCAAATATAGCAAATAGGTTGTAGAACGTTTTCAATTGTGCTGAATTCATTTGACGTTGACACAACTCTTATGAATATTTAAAATTTGAATCCTTCTGCCGTTTGAAGATCAAATGTCGTGCTTCATGAATTGAGATCTGCCGCCCCGAAAAGAAGCATGGCCCGATATAACAAAGAGTGATTATTTAAAAAAAATGTTTGGCAATAATAATTCATAACTGAAAAAATAAAAGGAACTTTTTAAAAATAATTACTGTTTTAAATTTTAAACTTGTCTTTCTATTTCACTTTTTTTTTTTGTCACATTGGGAGAAAAACTATCGCTAGTTTGGTTGATGATCTAACAACAAAAATCTGAAAATAAGAGATTCATATAGTAAATTTAGTAATAGTTGAAGTACTAACTAAATAGTTAGTTTAATCTAAAATAATATTGATTAATTTATTAATATTTTTGTTATAATTTTTGTAGAATTATTATGTTACAATATTGTATAATTTATAATGTATTATATTTTACTTGTTTCATCATAGTATGAAATAATATATTTTTCAAAGTTATTTATCTTTCCAACGTAATTCTGTATTTTAAGGTTTCAAATTAAAATTTTCAAACACTAAAATCATAAAAATTTTGTCCAAGAGCAGGTAGTCTGCATGCATCATCACAAACATGTCTATCTTACCAAGTCTCTCTTCCAGATAGTGATCATTACGTCATTCGTGTGGGTAGTAACTTACCCGTCAAAGAATTTTGCTACCTTAAAACAATTATAGTTACGGTTGCCATTCACCGGCCTAAACAGCCCCATTTTTATCCTTTCTAAAATTTGTGTCTCTCACTCACTTTATTTATCTTTAATTTTATTTTTTATCAATAAAATCTTGTAATCTCTCCCTAAATTTTTATTTCTTTCTAAATTTATTTGTCTCTCTTCACGACCATTTGAGTATAGCTCACTCGATAATGCATCTATTATAATCTCAACATAGGAGCCAACAATTGTCAAACAAAAAAATTAAAAAAAAAAAACATCAGGGACCACTTAATTTGACGAAACATGATGTCACTCCATGTGTTTGATTTGAAAAAAGGTCAATGAAATTAAGGCTTGGTTACGTACGGCTGCCACGGTTGATTTTCACGTGGCGGCCACTTCGGCAGATTCCTTCTAATCCTCTAGTACAGAAATCGCTACGTGTAATCCACGTTATTATGGAAATAAAATATACAAATAAAGTAGACTCCACACAATTTTAAGAAGCTAAATAATTTCAGATAGGATATATTTTCCTTCTTAAATTATCTCTTTTTTTCCTAATATTATTTATACTTTAATTTCAAGATACCACGTTTGATATTTTATTTTTTTCTTTCATTTGTTCGGCTTCTATCTTTTTTATTTGAATCCTTTTACAACAATCTCACTTTATTTGATATTTTCTTTTTATTTGTAAGTAAATTTTTAAATAATGAAATAATTATTTTTTTCTCATTTAATAATATTAGAATTAGATATTATTTGTTACTCGTTTAGACAATATGTTCTTTTTCATTTGTAACTAATATTGATTAAATAGAACAAAAGAAGTTATCAATAAAATAACATATCAAAATAGTTAACAAATAAAATCAAATTATATTATTAGACCAGAAACAATAATTATTCAATTAATTAAAAATAAACTTACAAATAAAAAGAAAATATCAAATAAAGTGGAGTTGTAGTAAAAAGATTCAAATTGAATTTTCAAACAAGTTCATTTTTAATGTATGTAAATTTATTGTTGATGTTTGATTATTGAATATCTATAGGTATTTTAGACAAATTGAATTCCCAACCAACATCCTAGAAATTAGAATGACATCCAATTCACAAACCAAATACAACTTTAAAAGAAAACAGAAACGAGACGGGTGAAATCAAATGATTTTGATGAAGAGATATGATATATGAGATAAAAATTGTATTTATCATTTTTCACCTTTAAAGTATTTTTTTTTCAATATTGTCTTAGGTTCCCAAAAAAATATTGCCTTAATATTTATAGTTCAAGTATCTAATTTTTAACTTTTTGTTTTTATATAGTGGTGCCTACACTTTCTTAATGGATATATATATATTATATATATATAATAAGTTACCAACCAAATAACCTATCAAAATAGTTATTAGCAATTATTTTACTATTTGAAAATAAACTCACAAATAAAAAAATATCAAATAGAGTAGAGTTATTGGGGTAAAAGTAAAACGATTCAAAATGGAAAAAAAAAAAGGATGAAAGATGAAAAGATGAAAGGAAAAGAAAAAAAAAAAAAGAAAACAAAATGACTTATCTTGGAAGTATAAATTTTATGATACTATAATTTTGTATCATATACATGTATTGAATGCACATGAAAACTTTTTTTTAATGATTCTTCAAAACTATAAAATTTATTGGATTTTGGTAAAATATTGGAATGGAAGTTGTCCCACGTTGAAACAATATAAAGATGGTCTCAATGTGCTAGAAGTTGTCCCACATTAGAAAAGTACAAGGAGGAGGTGTGTTCCAACTACTATAAAAGGAGTTCATGGATTTGAGTTTTAATTATCCCAATTGAAATATTTTAAGCCTAATATACTAGCTCTAGTTAACTGAACTGATAGTTATTTTCTGCTTATTCTTGCGATAGAAGTAGAAGATTTTTTCCCATCAAGTGGTATCAGAGCTTTAGGTTTGTAGTTTCTAGAATTTTTGAGTGTGCTATATGGTTGCAGTATTGTCTAAACTTTCACATCAGAAAATTTTTTTTGAAACGAGCTACGGTTCTGTGAATAGTCTGGGTTGTTCACTATTTGCAGATTCACTAGGAGTGTGAAGGGATATGTCATTCTTTATGAGTCCAGTAAAGATTGACATGGAGAAATTTGATGGAAGGATCAACTTCGGCTTGTGGCAAGTGTAAGTCAAGGATGTGCTGGTACAATCTGGGTTACACAAGGCGTTGAAGGGAAGACCGATTAAAGGTGCTTCTGAAAGCTAAGCGGTGATATGGTGGTCCAATGAAGTCTAGTGGTGGTTCCAGCAGATGTTCTAAAAAGTCCAGTATGAGTGATGAAGATTGGGAGGAAATGGATTTGAGGGCTGCAAGTGCAATACGAACAGGTTTAGCTAAGAATATTCTTACGAATGTGCATGGAATTTCGACAGCCAAAGAACTTTGGGAGAAGCTCGAAGCATTGTATCAGGCAAAGGGCATCTCAAATAGGCTGTACCTGAAAGAGTAGTTTCATATCCTGCGAATGAAGGAAGGTACGAAAATTTCAGATCATCTTAGTAATCTCAATAGCATCATCTTTGAGTTGGAGGCGATCGAAGTGAAGATAGATGACGAAGATAAAGCACTCAGGCTCATCTTATCACTTCCACCTTCTTATGAACACATGAAGTCGATCTTGATGTATAAGGATACTTTCAATTTTGCCGAGGCTACTAGTAAACTGTTGTCAGAGAAAAGAAGGCTGAAGAGTGAAGGTCATACTTCACATGAAGATTCGACACTGGTAGCTAGCAGTTTGAAGAAGAAAGATTCCATACAAAAGAAAGCTTGTTGATGGGGATGCAGACAGTCTAGGCACATGAAGAAAGATTGTCCCAACAGAGCCGGTTCGTCAAAGGGCTCTAGGCCGGATGCTTACAGTGTTTCTCTCATAAGGGGAGATAATGATCAGTTCCTTTGAAGAGAGAGAGAATTCATCCTCATGGTATGTCCGTTTTACCGTGATAGAAGATGTGATGTTAGCGGTTATACAAGTTTACAAATGGGCATTGGCTTGGCAGTTATACAAGGTGTGTGTGGTGGAAGTTGTGTTGATGGCTGGAGAACTTTCAGGTGAGCCAAGTAGGTGGAAGTTACACCATAAATCTCGGCAGGATTTATTGACATGTGACGAGGAAGAAAAATCTTTGAAGGCGACATTCCAAGTGATCTACTTTTATGGTGGAGTAGGCTATAGTTCTCTGAATTGAAAATTATGATTGTCAATAAAGACAATGAGTGAAGTAGAAGCTGTGAATTATTCAATATCTTGCCAAGATGGAATCTGTTGGGTTTTGGTAAAATATTGGAATGGAAGTTGTCCCACATTAGAAGAATACAAGAATGGTCTCCATGTGCTACAAGTTGTCCCACATAGGAAAAGTACAAGGAGGAGGTGTGTTCCAACTACTATAAAAAGTGCTCATAGACTTGAGTTTTAATTATCCCAATTGAAATACTTTAAGTTTGGTATACCAGCTCTAGTTAACTGAGCGATATTTGCTTTTGAAAGAGTGTTTTGTGTAATTGGGGTCGGGGAGATAAATCATTGTAATAACTTTTCACATAGTGGATTTTTCCTTGTGGGCCGTGGTTTTTTCTCCAATATTACTTTTTTTAAATTTCTCAATTATTTTCTACTTCATTCCTGTAGAAGTAGAGGATTTTTTCCCATCAAAACCCATTAGAAATTAAAAATTATCACTTATTCAAAGGTAAGATTTCATATCGGTAAGATTTCATATCCACTAGAAATAGTGGAGGTAAAGATTACAACTAACTCTTCAAAATTTAAGATGTAATTGAATGAAATTGAAAGTTAGATAAAAATTGATTTATTTACCAAACAAATATGTTTCTATTTTAATAATACAAACAAAAAGATACTTTCCATAATAACGTCAAATAATAGAGATATTTTTAAAAAGGTTCTAATTGTGTCGAGGTTCCAATTTTATGAAAATATCGAGATGTAAAAAATTTGAAAATCGTGGAATTGAAACAGATAGAAATTGGTTCAATTAATAAATGAAGCTTCAAGATACATTTATTTCAGAAAAAAAAAAGCCTTCAAGATACTTTTATTTAAAAAAAAAATGAGGCTTCAAGTCTAACTTAATGTTGATATAGTTCATCAATTTTAATGGTAGTATATTTATTTTTACATCATTCCATAGAGATATCATCTCTACATATATGATAAATGATTGTAAAAAAAAAAGAAAATCATATTTTCATAATATTTAAAATTGTATACCTAAATAAATATGATAAAAAAAAATCACCAACTTAATATCACACTTTTTAAATGCATGCACAACATAACTGTTGGAAAAAAAAATAGATAAATCGATTCTACAGTTCTTCAAACAGGAACTATTTGATTTTTCCCTTCCACAGGCTAAAAAGTAACAATAACAAAGGAATAAGAGATAGGGATAGAAAAGCTTAACACCACAGTGATTATACTGGTTCGCCCCTATCTTGGGACTACGTCCACTCTTCTGCGAAAAAACAGGTTCAACTATAGTTGATAATATTACAATGGAGATCACATTTAAGATATTACTATCTTGCTTCTAAGTACCCTTACAATGGTTACCTAGGATTACATAATTGAAAATACTCTTACTAAACCCACGAGATACAAACTTCTTTTTTCACACACTACCCACAACCACTCAAGTCTCCCTTATTTGGATTCTGTACAAATGAAACCTTAACAAAAGGTTCTATCTATAAGAGGTCAAATATCCTCATCCTTATAGGAAAACAATATTATAATCCTTATAAGACAATAATATCTCACTCCTTGTAGGAATTGGTACTAGTGTTTGAAAAACTGTTTCCTCGTAGGACACGGGTCATCTGTTTTGGCTCAATTATCCCAACAATAACTTCATAATATTGCATTGAACTTAAAACAACAAATACATAAATAAGAAAATAAACATTAGGAAGTTGGGAGTGAGGGAGGAGAGAGGGGTTGGAAGAGATTCATAGAGATATTAAAATAGATATTAATCCTTTATCGAGATGTTAAAAAGTCTATTCAATTCTTTGCGTTTTATATACTTTTCATATTAGAATATAAAGGAAAAATTAGAACAAAATACTTCAATTTAAGGCGTAGATTCAATTCGATGAAATTGAAGCTTAAACTAAAAATGACGATAG
Organism: Momordica charantia; assembly: GCF_001995035.1. Next base: position 820,724 of record NW_019104586.1, read on the forward strand.
GTGGGTGGTGTCGTGGGTTTGTGGCTAAATGAGAATACCCCTCCTCAGTTTAAATCCTACGGGGCGCGTAGTCTGGACTTCCCCCACATTAATGGACAAGTCCCGCAACGTCAGTTATAGTGATAGGTGGCCGGATCTAACTCATAAAACCATACGATTCTGCGTTATTAAACAAAATAAAAAAAAATTTAAATAATAACCGACCTTCATCCCATTTTTATAAAAGTTCATTTCATTTTCAAAACCAATAACATTGTTGTTATTAAAGTGAAGATTGAAAATTTTTCAAAGGGCTAAAATTATATAAAATTTAACTCAATGTTTTTTTGTTTCTCTTTTAATATACCATAGTGCAAATTTAAAAGGCAATGATTCAAACTAACAATCCATATTGAAAGTTGGGAAAAGAATAAATATAAGTATTTTAGTCTATGCTTGCTTCCGTGGTCTAAAAAATTGTTTACCAAAATAAATAATTCAAAACATGAAAACGAATTCTTTATTTTCAGTATATTGAAAAACATGTTTTCTGTTGCACATTAAAAAAAAAACGATAAATTTAAATTTGAAGTTTGAAATTTGAAATTTGTAAATTGTAAAGATAATTAAGCATCAATAAATATGTTTAGACTATATTTTTTTTTTATTAAAATTAGTATTTACTTTATTTAATATTTTAAATAATTATTTTTAATATTGATTTTAATTATTTTTTTATTTTTAACTTTTAAAATAATCAAACATCAATAAATCAATATATTTTTAAAAATTGGTTTTTAAGGTGTTGATATTGAATTTTAGATGAGCCGAGATTTGCAGCAAGGTTTTTGGCCGAGCTAATTAAGGGTGAGCTATGCAAGAAGACCTTGCACATAGGTAATGAACAAAAACTCTGACGTTCAAGCCAGTCTAAAACTCGAGCTAGTATGTCGGTTCCAGAAAGAATTACATTCTTGTAGGCATTAGTGAATTAATATTTATAAGCTTTGGAGGAGAAACCATGTCGTTACCGCTATTGTTGAGTTTGTTACACGGTTGTAATTGGTTCAACATTGTAGCTCGATCTTTATGCTTGGAAAAGTATTATCAGGTAGAGCGAGCTTCATAGATCGGAGCACTTGACACAAATAGAGAATCTATCTTAGACCGAGCTATTGAGCTTGCTAAACGCACATAGATGTGACCGAGCGAGACTTGATCCTCCGTTCTAAGTAGTCCACATGACAGACTATATTTTTACCCTCCAACATACATTATTTAATATTTTAAACAATTAATTTAAATAAATAATCAAATGGTGCCGTAGGTTGTTGCCTTGTGTTGTGGCCTCGATTATATTCATGTTGTTAAAAGAATTCCGGTGCAATCTTGTGACCAAACATGAACATTGTACGCCACATGGGAAACAGAAAGTTAGTCTATAATTATCTATATGAAATGGATCAAGCAAATTTTTCGCACACAATAAATCCTTAAATGTGAGTTTGTCTCAAAGCAACATGTAAAATATTTGTTGGATATGAGACCGAAATCTATTTATTTTCACACAATTAAAAAGGTTATGTTTGGAAAAACAATAACTCTATCTAGCTAACTCACCAAACATTAATTCGGGTTCGTTAAAGTCTCATTTTCAGGCTTTAAAAACAAAGGTCTCATTTGATAATCATTTCGTCTTTCGCTTTCTGATTTTTAAAATTTAAGCTTACTTGCTCATAATATCTTTGGTATGTTTTCACTTTACTTAAAAAATACATTTTTCTTAACCAAATTTAAAAAACAAAAACAAAACTTCTTTTAGATTTTTAAAGTATATAGAAATACAATGAAACACATGGGTATAAGTTGTATTTACACGCTTAAGTTTAAAAAATAGAAACTAAAGAGGAGCCTTAGTAGTTCATTAAGAGCCATGTTGACGCTTGGATTTGGCCTAGTAGAATTTTCAAATTCGCACAACTCATCTTTTAGAGTAGAGGGGATTTGACAAAACCTGCAAAAATACAAAGATTACGCACCACCACACACACTTTCATGGTTAAGTCATATCCAGATTAGTTTATAGTGTAGCTAAAATTAGTGTTTTGTAACATACATCGATTATGATATTTTTCTCTCTATTTAGAAAGGGAGAAAACCTAAGGTCTTTTACATATCTTCTTCTTTTTAATTATTCCCAAAATTTGGGCAAAGATATGTTGGGTACTCTGTCCTAAAACTCGTAGTTTGTAAACAGTGAACATTAATGTGAGGTTATTCAGACAAATATTGTTAAATGAAAGTGAATTTGTTTTTTTAATAAATCCAATAAACTACGAACCCTTGGCTATTATAATGAGTACTTGTACTTTATGTGGAGACATAAACTGGATCAAGTTTAAGTAAATAGCCTAAACAGTCTATAGTACATGGATCAAGTTGGGTACCTTTTCCTAGAGACACTATTGAATACGACCCGCTTTATGATTGTTACAAATGTTGTAAGGTGTCATAAACGAAGTGATCCTGATTTGTTAGTGTAGAAACATGTGAGCGGGGGTGTTCTACACAATGAGATTGTGTAAGACTGACCCTAAAATAATCACTGTTACGTATTAACACCGTTTACAGATAACACTGATTAATTTCGTTTATCGATGACCTAAATAACTTTATCTAAATCCTGAGCCATCTATGAACTCCTATTTATTCAGGATTCTCCCTTGATCTGCATAGGTGAGAGTAAGCTCATCAGCGCTGCTCAATATACCTCCCATTTCAGGGATAAGACTGGGTAGATAGCTGGGGACATAGAATTAGCAAGACAGAATTCACTCCTACCCGATTTAGGGATAGTAGAGAGGTTGTTCCCTTAAGGGCTGATCCCGGGTCTTGAACAAGGGGCCACATCCTCTCACTGGCCAGAGAGGAATTGGATTTAGTGATTTGATCCTAAATCAATTGTTCATTAGAGGGATAGTGGTACTTAAGGAGAAAAGATGTAACTCAGGGGTAAAACGTTTTTTTTGACCTAGCTGAGGTTACGAACGGCCTGTGAAGGATCAACTTACCGATGACGGTTATATCGAATGGACGCAAATATAT
>NW_019104587.1:20417-67939 GCF_001995035.1 Momordica charantia
CGGGATGGAGAGGAGAAGCTTGGTTGTGCCGCAAGTTTTGAGGATGATTGTTCGTGGATAAACGAAGAGACTCGACTCGGAGAGGACGTAAGAATCGAAATCGGAGTTGGAGAGGTGAGAAACGATAGTGCAGCAAGCAGGTTCGAGGATTGAGTCGAGTTGAGACCGATTCAGAGCTCGGAGACCGAGTTCTTCCGGGTCCTGGAAAACGGACGGCTCCGAGAATGTGATTTCAAGGCGTTTTTCGAAGCCTTCGAAGCCGATTGGAGAAGGAGGCGGAATTTCCGGCGCCGGAGGCGCGGATGAGTCTGTGAGTTTGGTTAACACAGTCATGGTTGCAGAGTTAATCGAATGCCTCAAAATAGCACGAAAAATCAACAAAATCAAAATCGACAGAGAACTTTGGAAGGTTTCGGATCAAAGCGAAGAAGAAATTCCTAATTTATTATCACGAAACAAAGCAAATTCGAAAATCGGATGTTCTATTCTACAGATGGAGTCATTAAGGCCGGAAAAGGTATCAGGACGGCTTCCTCACGCACTGCAGAAGAATCAATCGACGAAAAAAGCAATTACCACACAAGAATCATTAAAGTAACACAATAACTCGGAAGTAGAAATCTAAGAACAATCTTACGTTGGAATACGCAGCAGATCGGAACTTCTCAATTCCACCGTGGGGACGAACGTCTTCAATAATGTAGCCAAGAGGAGCTTCGTATTGCTGTCGTTTACTACTATTGCTACTACCACTGCTAGATTTCTTCTTACCGCCTTTCGTCTCCATTACCACATCCACAATTCCTCTCTGCAACGAAACTAAAAAAACAGTGTTCGAGACGACCAAATTCAAATTCAAATTCAAACAAATTTCATCGCAATAACACAACGCAAATCAGATCAAAATTCTCAAAAACCAGCATACACATTAGCTCAGAGATACCTTGCCAAGAAGAAAGGATGAATTTAGAAACCTTAACAACCGGATATACTTACAAATAATCTTCGTCAATGGCGGAATAAATACAGAGAAAACCAAGAATTCCTCGGCAATTCCCCAAGAAAGAAATGAGAGGTAACCACTAGAAATTTGGGAGAGCGAATAAGGGTTTGCTCAAGAACGGTAGATGCAGATGAAACGGAGGATTTAGCTTGTGAGAATGAGAGGGAATCGGAGAGAGGCTATTTATAGGCGCGAAGATGAAGGCCGGGCGGGTGCCCCTAAAGCTTGCGTCAGCCGCAAAGAGTGGCGTTAGTGGAAAAAAAGAACGGAACGGAGTGCAGAGTACTGAGTTGGGGAGTGCCCGTATCCGCGAGTTTTGGGATAGCAATTTTCGTCGCACGTGGGTTGTCCACGTGGCAGTAAGGCGAGCGGTAGACCATGGCACGTCGAGTATTTACTTGGCCCAAAATAGAGTAGGAAAAAGGAATCAATCTAGAGTTTTTATTTTGCATATATACCCCTACTCAAATTTTATTTATCAGAATTACCCTGATAACATCATTGGTTTTATTTTTATTTTTTACATTTTAAATTTTTATTTTTATTATTTATTTTTTAAGCATATAACGCTACAAAATGATTTGACTATCGACCTATGAAGAAGATAATTGATATTTTTACAGGTTCAACTATACTCATGTCTGGTTTAAGAATATTTTTCAAATGATAAATAAATTAGATATTTAAAAATTAGACAAAATATATGATTTGATATTAAAAAAATTTCACTCTTTTTTATTCTTTGTAGTTTCTTTTGGATCATGCTGAGCTCCATATTAAAGTATTTTTCCAATGATAAATAAATTGGATGCTTAAAAATTAGGTTAAATATACGATTTCATTCCTAAATTTAACAAGTTCTTTTGTCTTTAATGTTTTTATAAAAATATTTGATTTTATCTTATAAGCTACCAAACTTTTTAATCAAAATTTACCAATAATATCATTGTAATTGGATAAAAAAAAATAGTGGAATATGAACTTTGTACTTGTGATGGAATTAAATTATAATCAAATTTCTTTAGATGGTTTACCAATAAGTACTAAAAAAACATTTTCTTTTAATAAAAAAAACATTTTCTTGGAGTTGGTGTAAGCTCTCAAAGGTCTCTTAAATTAAGTTTATAAACACTCCTCCTACTCAGGTTTATTTACTTGAATTAGAATAAGAAGAAATTCAAATGAAAATGTTCTCATTTTGATTGATGTTATTTACTATAAATATTATGGAATAATTATTATTCATTGATGTTGTTTACCATAAGGATCAAAGAGTAAGATATATAACAATTACTATTATACTCCTTTGTTATTTCTAATTAATTACAAATATTACTATTATACTCTTTTGTTATTTTTAATTAATTACAAATGTATTATTGTGTTAATATTTATTTTAATTAAATCAATAAGAAATTTTATTATTTCATAAATATTAATGGTTTAAAAACTACTTCTTTTTTGGGACGGCGGTTTATGAACTACTTGTCTTTTTAGTAGTTGACTAATGACATCTTAAAATAAGAATATTTTTTTTCAATGCATGCATCATTTTCTTTTTCTTTAAAAAAAAAGAGGTAAACAAAATTGGAGGAGTAAATAATTACATTTTGGAAAAATGAAATAAGAGAATAAAAATATTGAAAGAAATTAATGAAGAATTGGATTTTTGCACTTTGAGATGCTTTTTTCACTTTCTTTCCAATTTAAGATTAAAAATAAAACAGAAAAAAAGGTCCACTACGACATGTCGACAGCGGCAAGGCACCTGATCCGATATTCCTTTTCTTCCGCTTCCTTTACGTTACACCTCGAATCGATGCCCGCGGCCTGCCGCACCTGCCGCGTATGCAAAACATGCAAAGGTAGATTTTACATGTGTATTTATTTCAATGAATTTTGAATTTTAGTGAAAACAATATTTATTATCTTTCTTTTTTTCTTTTTTTGAATGAAATATTTATTATCTTTCCAAGGCTTGAAGATTTGATTTTCTTGATTTCGCCACAGCGAGCATGGACATATATATATATCTTCAATTAAGATGTTGTAAGTTCGATCTTCCACCCTCACATATGGGGCTAAAAAGTAAAGAAAAAAGAATTTAAAGATTTCTTTGTACAGTGAACTATTATTTTATTTTATATATATATATATATATATTTAAAAAATCTGTTTCTACCTAATTTTGTAGGTTGAATCAATTAAATTTCTAAAGTAATAATTGTTTCAATTAAAACTCTGAAGTAACAGTTGTTTCAATTAAAATCCTAATTTTTTTTTTGTAAGTGATTCAATTTATATCCTCTGGTAGGATCTAATTTCAAATTTTATTTCAAAATTTTCATACATATGACTATTTAGTGGCTATTTAGTGGGGGAGATATTAGAATTAATCAAGTGGGTGGTAGTGACTTTTTATCCAGAGAAAAATAGAGAAATAAGAAAAGACAAAAACTGTCCATATTGAGATTTACGTCTTTCAAAAATGAAACTCAGTGTATATTGATTTATTTACGAAAGTTTAGGGTTTTAATTGATTCAACCCCTAAAGTTTGGCAGGTATAAATTGGTTTTTTCCTATTTATTTTAAATATTCATGAATATTTAAGTTATTTTATACGTGTACCTCGACTACTAATTTTACGATAAATAATCATTTGACTCTAATATATTTCTTTTCACTTAATATCTATTTATTTTTTATGACGATTATCGTTGAGTTAATGTTGAAAATACCAATTTCAATTGGATTATGTTCTTCTTAAACATTCTAACATTACCATCTCCATAGTATAATTTTTTAACGGATCAATTATTTATTTATTTTTAAATTTGTACACCGATTGATTTTCAGGAAAATAAAATGAATTTTTGAAATAAAAATAAAAATTGAAATTAAATTGGTATTATTTTTCTATAAAAATTGACCATGCAGACCATATATATATATATATATATAATATATATATATATATATTGGTACTTCAGTTTGTCCGTATCGCATAAATGTTTGGGCGTAGCCCCCAAAATACGCCGAAAGTTGAGGGATATCGTCCGTAGTAAATCTAAATCAATAAAATAATGCTTTAAAAAAATAACAATAACAAAATCAATAAAATAGTGGGCAATTATGATGATAAAATTGTAATAAAATAATAATAAATTGTCATCGCCTCATTTATTTTTTGGTCATTCTATTTTTTTTTAATACAACATGTTGGGGAGGGGATTCGAACTCACAACCACTTGGTTGGAGGTATATGCCAACTACCGCTGAGCTATGCTTGTTTTGGCCCTTCTATTCTCTTTTTGAAACAGAAGGTATATCTTCAAGACGAGATATTCAAATTTATGATCTTTTTAATAATTATTTAGTTAAATTTAGTTAAACTCAGTTATATATTTTATTATTGATTTTTTTTTTGTTTTCCCTCCATATATCAAATGGGACATAATATTTTAAGTTATTATTATTTTGGTAATAATTTTCTTGATTTTTTATTTTATTTATAATATGTTAAAATCGATTAATATGTCCTTGAAAAAACATGTTAAAATTTATTCAAAAAAGTCAATTTATCATTAAGTTATTATTTTGTTGATATGTTTGGATATATAAGCATGTCACTTAGAAAAAATAACAATTTATTGATGGATCGGTGAAATTTTATTAATAGTGAGTTGTATTTACATATTTAATAAAATAATAATCTAATTAGGCATCAATTCTCTGTTGGTAATAACAACTTTTTTTTATGAGATGACTAATTGAGATTTTTTGATTTTAGAATTAAAAAAAAATTGAAGGACTAAATCATAAATTGAATAAAAGATCTTCTTGAACGTTTTTTTTTGTTTTAATTTAAATAGAAAAATAATTTTTTTTATTTTAAAAACACTTATTCCAAAAAACTTCTTATTACCTCCCCCAAGAAATTAAGTGATAATATTCTTGTCACAGGCTACACTTTTAATCTTTAAAATTTGAAAAATAGTTTTGAAAAGTTTAGCTCATTTAATCCTTACTTGACTATTAGAAAATAACAATTACATTTTAATTACTATTATCTAACTTGAGAAAATATATCAATTCAGTATTTATTTTTGTGACTAGATTTCAACTCTCTTTTCCCTCTTTTTTGTCTCTCTTTCTCTTATCTTTCGGCAAACTTCGCTGTTGCCGCAGACGCCCTTCCCACACTTCCCACTATTTGCCATTGCTCTTCGTTTGCTGTCACTCTAAACAACCAGATCTTAATCATTTCTCAATTGTTGTTGTTGTCTCGCGCCAATCACCATATCTTTAGCCATATCGTCTTAAGATCTCGAGAATAAATGATGAACAAACAATTGGAACGACCATTTGTTCCAGTACAAATATAGAATGACGCTCATTCCACATCTAAAATGAGTGCGAAACATTCATCGCTCATCCATGTGAAATGGGGAGCGAACTCATTCCACTAGATATGGTGGAACATTATAGATGTGTTGTATTTTTTTATCGTTCAGGACGACTCAAATGACAACGACGATAGTCAATGGTAAGGCCAGTGGCAATATTTCTCAGAGAAGGGGGAGAAGAAGAAGGAGAAGAGGGGAGACGAGATATGAGGGTATTTTACACTTTATTTTATTTTTAATTTTCAATTAATGTTTATTCTTAAAAAAAATTCAATGAATGTTTTTTTAGTTCAATTGTAGCGTAGGAGATCGAACCGAGAAAAAAATTTGACTTCTTAAAAGTTAAAGAGTAAGTTTTTTTAGTATAACATGTGTGGATATGGATTCGAACTCACAATATTTTAATTGGAGATATATGTGAATTACCGTTGTCATTTTGACAAGTTAAGGAAGATTTATCTGATGGTGTTTCGTATGGCGTCAACTTACTCAAATTTCCAATAATTTGAAAAAAGTTTGACCTATGCCATATTTTATATGGTCATAAAAAAACAATGGATAAAGGATCGAATTTCCTTTATAATTTTCATTTTTCTAAGGATTATTTTTTGTCTTGTTTTTCAAAATTTTCTTATTTGGCTGCAGTTTAATATTGTTAATTAATGGCATCCTCTTAGGCACATACTCAGCACCCACTTGACCATATTTTAACTTATTTAAATTAATTATTAAGATAAGAATTTAAGACATGAATCAATTCTATTGGAATGGTTTTTTTTTTGTTTTTTTTGTCACGTACTATATTTTTCTTTGTCCCTATCTTGTATTTCGAGGATCCTACAATTATTTAAGTTGTTAGTACAATGTTATTTTATATAAATTTAATATTAGTTTATGCAAAGTGTAATTATTGTTATTATTAATTCTAAAATATATGACTGACCGATACGATTGCAAAATTGAGAGGTGTAAGTAGGGGAGGTCAATATAGTTTTCGTCCAAAGTAAGTACAAACCAACTAATCTGAAGAAAATTTTAAAAATTCTCTATTTTTAAGAATTTTTTTTATTATAACAATAGATGAGATTTGATTGATAATATATATCTTAATTTATTGAGGGAGTTGTCTTATAAATTTATAATTTATATTCTTAAAATGTTATTATATATATTTTCGAGTAACATTATTTTCATAGTTTATTCAAATTTACAATTGAATTTAATAGGTTTCATCTTGATCTATTGACTCTAAAAAAATTTAAATAGTTATTCTAGTTATAGTTGCCACTGGATTCCTAATGCCATATTAAGACACAATAGCACATACAATCAATACATCATAATTTAATGATTTATATTTGAGTGGAAAAGAAGTCCAATAAATAAATAAATAAATAAATAAATATATATATATATATTTATTTATTTATTTATTGGAATATATATATATATATATATATATATATATATATATATATTTAAATGGGAAATGGCAATTTTTTAATTATCAAACCAAAAAAAAAATATTGGACATATATTTAAATGGGAAATGGTATTTTTTTTAATTATCAACCCAAAACAATCTTAATTAAGGAATTTTGAAAGTTGAAGATGCAAATGGAATCTGCTGGTGCTGAATTTTGGCTTCTTCGCATTCCTCCAAATCCGCACCCAATGAAAACGATAACGAATGTAGATCCTCCAAAAACCAATAGCACCGATAACATGTTAGTATATAGTATAGCCAAAATATGGAAAGTATGATTATTTTTGCAAACCTTCAAGGTTTAGTTTTACCCTACTATTTTTAGAATTCAAATACTGATACTTTTAAGAGATCATGCCTTTTGGGCCAATGCAGTTTGTTGCGGTCTTTTGATCGGATTGTGGAGCTTGTTGGCTTGTTTGGAATTTCACCAAGACAAGATAGGTGTGAGCTAGGCTGCTTGGAATGATTGGAGAGGCCTTGTCTGAGTTCTCGGCCGACATCTGAGAACTGGTCAACGTCGAGCTTCGATCATCCTTAGTCGATAAGACTTGCCTGCTTGGTTTGTCTATTTGGACCTTCTCACCTTCGACCCAATTTTTGTTTCATCGAACCTCACTTGATCTGCCTATAACAAAATCTAAGGGATTTTGATATAAATTAGGGTACTAATTAACATATGCTTGAAATTAAGCTCAGCCTAAAAAACCAGAACTAATACTTTGGCTTGAATCTATATTTTTGGATTAAATTATATAATTTATCTCTATATTTTTATGTTCCGTGTGCTTTTTGAATTATTAATTTCTATTTTATACTAATTGCAAAAAAAAAAAAAAAAACTATTTTGTACTTTTTGATCTAGGTTACTTTTATTACATCTAACACCCGATATAGAGTATTAAGATTAATAAATTAAAATAAATCCACGAATTTTTATTTTTCTTACAGCAAACAAATCCACGAAATTGAACATTATAAGAATAGCGAAGATATTAAATTGACACAAATTGAACATGAAAATATGAGGATTAATGGGATATAATTTAACTACATTTTTATATTACATTATGTGTTTTTGTCCTCATATTTTAACTCTAGTTTTAATATAGTTTCTATACCTTATAAATTACTCTAATATATATATATTAGAAATTTTACATAGGAGCATATATTATTAAAATTTACTAAACTTCATTGTCACTAATAAAACGTAAAAACAATATAATTAACATGATAGGTTATTTGTGGTTGCATTCAAAATGAAACATAAATCTAATACGCTTCCAAACAAATTTAAATAAAGGATGAAAATTAAAATTAAAGTAAAATGATATGACTCGAAAATGTAATTTATTTTTTTAAAAGAATATTATAGTGCGATGACCCACTAAGCCTACAACTTAAAATATATTAAATTCATTCAAAGCTCATATTATAAAAGTAATATTGGTTTGATCTCTATGGAAAGGGTATGTTAATAAATTAAGGAAATATCTTCATATTAAGATCTCAAGATGTTTGGATATAATAAGGTAATGGAGACAATTATTTGGGTTATAATAAAGGTAAGTCCAACCCATATTTGGATTAGTAGATGGACAATATTATAAGAATTATTATATTGAATACCTTTTCCATAGTTTTGGCAAATATTAAAACCAAAAATTATTCTAATGGGAATAATTGAATATGATCATGCTTGCTTTTTGATCCATTATAGTGATATGGAGTTTACTGCTATTATTATTATTATTTTTATTTTCTTGGGGGTGTCATATAGTATTTTATTTATTTGAAGTTTTTTATATAAGAAAAATGAAAATGGTATATTTTAGGAGTCCATGTTTAAAAATTGGATAGTGTTTTGACCAACACTTTTAATTTATTTAAGTCTCACCTAACCTTATTCATTTCTTATGAAATATTATCGAAGAACAAGAACATTAATATAAAGTATGCTAATTTTTTAATTAGAAAGAAGTTTAACTTCTTTTACAACCTCTCAACTTTCATTTCCTATGTTCTTCATCTTTTCAATTTTAAAATTTCTACTTTGAATATTAAAAAATATCATAAATTATCATTTAAGTTGATATTATTATTAAATTTATACATGATATTAAACACAAATCTAATTTAGGGATAAAATTGTTGATGCACGATTCTAGTCGAGGTGATATGTCATAGTGATCTTAGATTTCTAACGTGGTTCTGCTTCTTGTGGTTCACCAGATTTTCCACTGACAATTGGAATATTATCTGACATTTTCCTTCCATTAAATGCTAGGCAAATTTCTCACGAGTTAGAATCTTCTGTAAGTCGGAGTCGAGTTGAACTATGCTTTTAAAGACATGGGTCCTCCTCTCCGTTTCTAGGGTGTCTGAGCTAAATCCTTGTAGAAGGGGATCACGTGTTGCACTTATTTTATCGGTAATAAAAATAAAATATTAAAAATACAAATTAAGTTAAAGGTGGATTTACACCTTTAAAAAGAAATTTAAACAATATTCACCTCTCTTTTCCATTGAATTTATCACCAAAATTGAGAGGATGATTTTGACATGAGAAAAGGCATCTTTACACGATTTAAAATCTAGCATCTTTTTGAAAGCTTGATTTTGGTTGGCCTTATGGTGTTAATTATTGAATTAAAAAGAAGTGATGAATAGTTAGGGAAGTTGATTTACAACATTATTATTACTTAAACCCCACAATTATAAAATTAGGATTAAAATGTGGAATAATACATCCATTCCTTTCATCTCTAGTTGCTCGCTGAGTTGTTTCCAACCATTTAATGAGTAATATCGCTATTACTTTGGTTTAAATAATAATTTTAATTCTTAAACTTTAAATATTCTACCATTTAGTTTTTTATTGGTTTAAAAAATTATGCACTTAAACTATACAAATTATGCAAATTATGCAAGAAAAGACTATATAAATTCTTAAATACATCATAATTCAAAATTGAGGGGATAATTATTTTCTCAATTTCAACGTTTAAATTAAAAATTTTGAAAGTTCATAAAATAATTCTAGTTAGAAATATTCTCTGTAGCTTAACTGCTTTAACTACTAAATTTATAATTTAACTATTATACTATTAATATTTGCATAAATTATATCACCATAATTGGATGAAAATGGAGATATTATTGATTTTGATTTATAATTTGTCTTAAAAAGGCAAAAAATAAAAGAAGACTAATTTTACACGCATTTTACTATATTTATTCTCAAATTTTGGCAAGAATCACACCAACATGGAAAGATGTTACATTTCAATTATTCAAAAAATAACAAAAGAAGAAACTCCATTCAAAGAAAAATGAGAACTACCTTTATTTTTTTCTCTATTTTTTAAATTCTTTTTTGTACACCATAAAAGTAAAGAAAATTTAAAATATGAGCAGGTGAATCCACCTCTCACCACAAATTTTAATTTGGTATCTAATTATATATTTTCATCTGCATATTTTTACAGGTTTTATTTTACTCCCTAAAATTTATATTAAAATTTATTTTTATTAATTATTTAACAGGAAAAAACAAATTCATTTTGAAACTCGACACTTCACTTATTATAGATAGCTTCAAATACTTATCCACCCTACAAACAACATTGTAAATATAAAAAATTATCCAACAAGTTGTAAAGAAATTAACCAGCATTTATAATAATCTTTCATTGCAAAGTTTATAAACTAAAACAAAATAATTGAAAATTTAAAAACTGAAATAGAATAAATAAAAAAGTTAAAAACCAAATAGATAATCATATGAACATAATCTTGAAAGTCCAAAAACCTATTTGGAACTCTTAAAATGCAAACTTAAAAGATGTACAACTTGAAATTTTAGGGCACAAAAAAATAAAAAATAAAAATAATACTAAAGAATGCTTTACTCAGTTTTATTTCAATTAAGTTTTGATTTTGGTTTCATTTAGCTGTAGCTGATTTGCTGATATGCTTGTTCGAAAAATTCTGAGTGTAAAAGAATGAAGCTGTTAAATACTTTAACGGTTCATGCAAAGGAGACACCAATATTTAGAGATCTTTATTAAAAAGTATCAAATTGGTTAGAAAAAGTTCTTCGAACCACCTACCCAATTCGGGTTAATTTTTTCCTGTTTTTTTGTAAACTTATTTGTACTAAAAAAGATAGGAAGTGTTATTGATTTCTCATTCGAGAAGCTAGACATAAAATTAAACTTTCTAAAATTTCTTCTCCCAAGTGGCTTAGAGTGCTTTTGATTAGTAATCAGAAAACATAAATTTAAAATCAATGGATTCAATTAAAATGATAGTTATATGTTTTCAGTATTTTCAGTTTGTGTTTGGTAGCAAATTTCGTAATTGAATAAAAATTGTTCAATAGTAGTTATAAACTAAATATTTAGTTTAATCTAAACTTATATTAATTAATTTATCAACATTTTTTTAATGAATTTTGTATAATTATTATTTTACAAGGTTATATAATTTAAAATAGATCATATTTTACATGTTTTAATTTTAACAAGTATAAAATGAGTTTATAATAAGATGTAATATATTTATCAAAGTTTTTATCAATTTTTAACGTAAACAGTCAAAACATAAAAAGTTGTTTTCAGGATTTCTACCGTTTAAATCACATAATACCAAAAAATTTTAAAGAACGAACCTCCCCAAATACTGCAAATACCAATTTTAACGTCCACTGACGAATAAGATATATTTGGAAGTGTTAGATTTTAACCGAAATTTCGACTCTTCCTCTTCTATGCGGCATACTTTTTCTTTTAAATTTTTTTCTACTTGCAAATTATCACGTCACATATATTTATTGTCATCCAATTCTAACATTTAGTGATACAAAAGATATAACTGAAAAATTTTAAAATATAAAGGACTAAAATGAAAGTATTGGAAATAAAAACAATCAAATATTGTTTTCTAAAACATATAGCTTAGAAAGAAAGCAAAAGAGCCAATGATTGGGGATAAAAGTGTCATTGTCTAAAAGGGAGAGAAGTTGATTGGGCCAAAACTTTGTAAAGGAGTGTCACTTCAATCCAGCTGCAAGGCAGTAAAACCCATCCATCACTTCAAAATCCAAAGATTTTCATTTTCTACTGCATTCGAATTTCGCACAATTTTTTTTTTTTGAAAGGAATAATTCTTATAATTAATCCAATTTCATTCCCCACAAATCTGGTTTTTTCTTCTTTTGTTTGATTTATTTGGCCTTTCATTGGTGGAGGACCATTATCAATCATGTTGCAACTTGCTTGTACTCTTTTTTTGATCTTGACATTTTTGTCCATATTTCAATAAATCAAAAGATTTCACGTTGATTGAAAAGAATGATATATGTTTTTTGAAGATTCAACTTTTGAGATTGATGAGAAAAATAATGTCACTGTGAGGATATTAATAGATTTAAATTTTATTTTTATTTTGGAAGATTTCATGGTTAATGTATTTCAATTTTTAATCTTATTAATCATAAAATTAAAAAGTATTGCCATTAATACTTTTTAATGAATTATTTAACAAAAACTTAACCTACATTTTATTTATTTAATTGATCAATAAATATCTAAATTATATGATTGTATTGGTAAGTTTCTCGCAAGTTAGCATGGATTTGTCTAGATAAACATGGATGATTGCTTTGCTCAGACAACCTCTATATTTCATATATAGATAGAACGTAATTCAATAATTTATAAGGGTGCTTTTCATTTAGTCATTTGACATCAGTTATATTTTTAGGTATTATTTAGAGCTATATTTATGCTTGTGTTTGCTACTTGGTAAGATAGCGATCTCGACCACTAATGGGATATTTTTAGGATTTATTTTCATAAATGAGTTATTATTATTGGTATAGTTTCTGCTATTGTATCTTTCTTGTTGGTGTTCATGTAGCAAATTGGAAGTCTTTTTGTTCCATTTGTACCTTGAACTTAGGCTACAAGTAATTTTTTCCCTTGCAATATTCTTGAAAAAAATGAGAGAAAAATTTATAAATTTATTTGAGTTTAAAGAAACTGAACCTTTATATATTTGAGTTAAAAGACTTCTCCTACTTTTATATAGTTTTTCTAATGCAAGTTTTTATAGCTTTCTAAGGGTGTTGGCGTAGCTGCAAGATACATAGGAAAAATGGCATAGATAACTTAAAACAGTTTATAGTTTGCTCAATTGACCTTAATTATAAAAATTGACTCAATTGACCCAATTTTAACTTTTCTAATATTTTAGAGAGTATGTAATTACGAATATACTCCCGAATTAATTAAACTACAGCGAGTCTGGCACGGAATCACTTAAGTTGGTGTAATTAAAATCATGGGCGAGTTCCACTTAATTCATGACCATGAATTTATTAAAGTACCACAAACTTATTAATTTCCCACAAAATTTTTGTACTATCATTTAATATATACCCACACATTCGCACAGATTGTAGAGAATAAAAATACATTTTAGTCCTTATCGTCCACATGCACATCTTTCACGTTTTTTTAAGAACTTCCGTACCTTTTCCAACATTTTTCACATCTTGAATACCTTAAAAGAAGTCAATTTTTCATCTTTGACATCTTGAACGATGTTAGTTTTTTATTGGTTCATAATATTGTTTTCAATTCGTCCAGAATATGATGTACGTAGTTGGAGCGAATGAAATTTCTGAACTTTTATGAGTATTTTTATGGGTCAAAAGTTACGTAAGTCAATGCTCGTGATACGACCGTGAATTTGATTCTGTCGAATTTCAATCCCCGTGCAAATTGAACGAGGATATGAATTCTGTCGAATTTCAAGGCCACGACCATGGCCGTGGTACGACCGTGAATTTGGATAGAACGTAAAGTACATCTAATTCACGGCCGTGGTCTTAACTTTCAAGGCGTAAAGCAAACAATTTAATCACGGTTAAACCTAGCCAATTAGTTGTCTTTCATGAACATCATGGTCGTGGTACTATTTTTCACGGCCATGGTTAAGCTAACAAATAGACTAGGTTTTCATGGCCGTGGTCAAGCTAACAATGGGCTATGACGATGAAAATAATCTAGCCCATTGTTACCTTGACCATAGCCATGAAAACCTAGTCCATTTGTTAGCTTGACCAGAGTCGTGAAAATAACCTAGCTCATTGTTAGCTTGACCATAGCCATGAAAATACACCACGGCCTGTAGAGTTCATGAAAGACAACTAATGGGCAAAGTTTGACAAATTGTTTGCTTTACCGTGGCCTTGAAAGTTAAGACCGGGGCCGTGAATTAGATGTACTTTACGTTTTGTCCAAATTCACGGTCGTACCACGACCATGGTCGTGACCTTGAAATTCGACAGAATCAAATTTACGATCGTACCACGGGCATTGACTTACGTAACTTTTGACCCACAAAAATACTCATAAGAGACGAATCGAAAACAATATTAAAACTAAACTCGTTCAAGATGTCAAAGATGAAAAATTGACTTTCGTATTCAAGATGTGAAACATGTTGGAAAATATATGGAAGTTCTTCAAAAAAAGGTGAAAGAAGTGCATGAGGACGATAAGGACTAAAATGTACTTTTATTCTCTGCAATATATGCGAATGTATGGCTATATATTAAATGATAGTACAAAACTTTGGTGGGAAATTAATAAATTGGTGGTACTTTAATAAATTCATGGCCATGAATTAAGTGGAACTCGCCCATAATTTTAATTACATGTGATTCCATACCAGATTCGTTGTATTTAAATTCGAAGGCATATTCGTAATCAAAACTTTTTTAGGTTATTTGATTTTCCCAGATACATGGGTGTTATCATCAAGATCTTCAAGGCTTCCTGTATCGGAAAAAAAATGCAACGTTTTATAATGATGACAGAATACAAATATGTTTTATTTTATTTTTGTTATCGATTTACGTTTTTAGAAAACAATGCTCATTCACTAAGGAGCCCTATGATAACTATCTTATTTTATTTTTTGATTTATAATTTTTACTTTTTGAAGAACATGCTAAATATATATATATATATGTGTATATATATATTTTTTGCAAAGGCATGCTGTTAATATTTTTTTCTTATTTTCAATCTCCATTCAAATCTTCTTTTGAATCATAGTTAAATTAAAAAAAAAAAACAAAATAAATTAAAAAACAAAATTTTGTTTTTTTTAAGAAAATTGTCTAAAATATAATAAAAGTGGTTTTAAAAAGTGAAAAAACATTTAAATAGGCCTAATTTTATTAGAGCCGTCCACGTGTAGTTCATATGTTGCGTAAATGAACGGTTGAGATGGAAGCATATGCGCGCAATTACGCACGAGTGTACCGTCTTCGATTTTTAAGAATCAACGAACATCCGTCTCTGTATTCTGATTCTCTCTCTCTCTCTCTCATGGCAAATCAACCCTCCTCTTACCCAATTCTCTGCGCCTCCTTCAATCAGGACGCCAGGTATGTTTCTCTCTCTCTATTTCTCTGTGTATGGAATCGGCCTGATCATTATTTTCGGTCTGGATGTTCTCTAATTCTAGCTATTGCGAAACTGTTTTGATCGAGTAATTTGTAATCTGGAGGTATGATTATCGTGAGGCACACGAAGAGGAGTGTTGGAAATCAAGCAGTGTTTCTATGTTGATTGAACTATATACTTTGTACGAATTTTGTTTCTAATTACGCATTCCATGTTTCTGAGTTGTTGTGAACTTTCTGGTGACGTTAGGTATGTGTAAATTCATAGTATTAGAGTTATCAATGGATTCTGGGGTTTTTTTTTGAAGTTCTGTAAATAGTTTGGCGTTTAGTAACGTTGTATCAAGTGTGTGGGGGAAGAAAAACAAAGAGATATGAGAGGATTGGTTGACTAAATTTGTGTTTACGTGAAGAGTTTGAGTGTACATGACTTACTTTGGTCCGAATTATTTATCTTGTTTCAATTTCCTTTCTGAGTTCATGTCACACATTCAGCAGAAGTTTGTTAGAGCTTAAGTCTTGAAAGAAAAAGCAACAACTTAGCTCTAAGAGTTCCGACTTACCCACGGAAATTGTAATTGTTGGTGTATTCATGTGAAGCCTCTACTTGATTCACAAAATGCATGAGAACTTGCGATATAGAACTAGAAAATGAAGCCATCTTAAAACAGGTTTGAGAGAAGCTCTACAAAATATAACTAGACAAGATCAGAAGGCCCTCATCTAATTCATCAAACTATTAACGATGCAAATTTTGAGAGTATTTCTGT
This sequence comes from Momordica charantia, assembly GCF_001995035.1. The sequence continues at coordinate 36,569 of NW_019104587.1, forward strand.
TACAAACTACTTTGCAAACAAGTACGATAAACTTTGTATATTTCTTGTAAAGTTGTTTATTGAGTCAATAAATTTTCTCTAAAAATGGAGAGGTGACTGTGAGGCTTACATATGATGGAATTCGAATAAAATTCATATTATGCTTCAAAATTATTAGCCATAATGAATGAAACATAGAGATAAGGTCAGACCATAAATGATGAGAGAATCGAAACAAATTTCCAAAAGAAAAAAAGAAAACTGATGTATACATGTAGGGAAATGTTAGAAATTAATTATGTTTTATCTGATATGCATTCTACATTACCCATGAATTTGGATTCATGTATTTTGATCTTTCATGTGAATTAAACAGTGGAACATCATGCACGTATGTATGATTCACAATACTAGAATTATTATAGGAGTCTAGAACTTTCTTTGAAGTCCTATAAATATGTTGGTCTTTAATGTAGTTGAAGCAAGTATGTGGAGAAGAAAACCAAAGAAATTTGAAAGAATTGGTGAACAAAGTTTGTCATTTTGTAAAGAGTTTGAACACAAGTGCTTTGTTTCTTCTCCATTACTTATATTGATTCAATTTTCTCTATGATTTTCCCCATGCTTCCAACGAGTAGAAGCAAATAATAATAATATTAATAATTATAACAACAATAAATAGATAAAATTTTAAGAAATTGGTTTGGTTGAAATTGGCAGTTTATTTGCAATAGGCACAAGAGATGGTTTCCGAATATTTGATTCCAATAATGGAAGGCTCTGCTATGAACGAGGTATGTTTTCTAAACTAGATGATTCATCTCTATTCCTTCCTAGTTTTGATTTTGGTGGCGAAACTGCATTTATGATGAACTAAATAACGAAAAGATGAAATTGGTCAATGAATTTTTATTGTATTGTGCTATCAACAGTAATAAATTAGATTTGCAACACACTCAGACTTGGTAATTCTTTTGATAAGATACTCATGGTAATTAAAGTAGAGTTCTTGCTGTAGCCTTGAATTGTCCTGACAATTGACAAATGCCACGATTTTTGTAGATTTAGTATAAGGTAAATTTTTATTAAATATGTTTAATGCACAAAATATGTCTACAGCCAGAAAAGGTTGGTGTCTAATGTCGCGAAAAGGTAAATTTAGTATAAGGTAACTGAACTAGTTCATGAAGTGTTACTATTAAGGCATGGAATTAGGAATATTACATATTTGCAAAAAGAATTTATTTCTTTTCATCTGTTTTCTCTGTCTCACGCATATAAGTGAACAAAAGGACACAAGGACACAAAATTCAATTTTATGTTGAGGAAAACTAATTTTGATTTTTCTTTAATGGGTTGATGTCTAATGTCACGAGACTCCCTGTTGGTTCAATCAAGTTCATTGTATTTTACTTATAAAAGAATGAGCTTGAAAGTTATGAATTTTGTTTATTTTTACCGTTTAGTATTTGGAAGCAATGAAGCACTCGAGTCCACTCTGTGTTTAATTGATATTTTTTGTGTTCTCTTTTGTTAGCTCTTGGTGCTTTTAATATCGTTGAGATGTTGTTCAGCTCTAATCTTGTCGCCATTGTTGGAGCAGGTGAACAGGTGATTTATAAGTTAATTATATGCTGCAATTCTATACTTTTGCTTATTGTGATTTGTAGAATTTCACATTATATGCTTCTGGCTGCTAATAAATGAAAAAATATTTTTCTTTGATTGTCCACAGCCATCTTTATCCCCACGGCGCCTTTGCTTGTTTAATACAATGAGTGGAAATGCTCTTAGAGAATTGAATTTTTTAACTTCAATACTAGCTGTTCGCATGAATAGGAAAAGGTAAAGAAAAAAATCTATCTGTAAAGTTGCATTATGTTTTTAAAAATGATTATCATATTTTATTTGAAATTTATTATTATATAATAACCATAAAATAATAAAAAATTAATATATTTAATTTCTTGTGTATTTGTTTTATTCGCAACTGCTGATAGTAACCTGAATAAGTTTGTACCGGAGTCAGTTTGTATGCTAATTTTAAGGTGACAGAATTTTGTAAATGCACTTGGGAGATGAATCTGGGAAGATAAATAGGATACTGATAGTTGACCTATACGTCTCAGATCTTTGACATTTCCTTACAGTAACCATCAACTATTTTACCTACCTTTTAAATCTGGTATCCATGTATCAAGCCTGTTTAGATAGTCCAAGAAACCATATTTCTATAATTTAATTTAAGGTCTTGGATATTTGTGACATTTTTGGTTATCCTCTTTCTTCACAACTAGTTTTTTGAACAATATCTTGTAATTTCCATTTTGGTGGCTCCAATCCTCGGTGTTTGGCTTGTGCTTTTCTTTTGCTTCTTTCTGGTTGTACTTGCGTTCTTAAACAAAAGAAAAACAAAGAAAATGTGATCAATAGGTTTATTCATGTATGCATTAGATACATCCTCATTCAGAGAAGAGGAGCTCATGAGTTCATCGAGAACATTGACAGACTGAACTTGACAAGCAAATTAAAGCTTGGAATAATTGTGTCAGTAATTGTAATAACATATAATCAAAGCTTGTAAAAAATTATTTTTGTCTTTCTACCAGTATTTTAAATTGTGCTGACTCTAAGATTTGATGGAAAATGCAGACTTGTTGTACTACTTCAAGATAAGACATATATTTACGACATCAATAGTCTCACAATCTTGGACACAATTGATACAGTACCAAATTCAAAAGGTCAGGTTGGTACAAATTCCTGTAATTACTTGCTATGTCCTGCACCACATGTTCATGTTAGAGAATTTTTTCAAGGTTTCTACCATTTCTTTACATTGCCATTCTGTACTAGAATTGTCATTTGCTCCTTGCAGTGCTTGGAAGTGGAAATTGGGCATTTAACTGTGTCGTGCTTTATATTTATGGCTCAAAATTATAAATAATCTTACTTGCTTAATAAGTTGGGTTTTGATTTTGATGCTTGAGTAACAAAAACTTGCTAAGTGACTGAGGTTCTTTTCCAAAAATTAAAATTGTCAGGAATCTGTGCATTCTCCCCCAGTTTGGATGGTTGCTTCTTAGCTCTTCCGGCCAGCATCACTAAGGGATCTCTATTGTTATACAATGTCATGGAGCTTCAGTTACACTGTGAGGTTTGGGCTTCATCTTTCTTTGTTTTGGGGAAGGAAGAAAAATATGTAGGATACAATCATAAACTGTGCCTGACATGACCTGTAGTTTTTAGAAATTGCCTTTTGTTTTATGGCTACCAGTAAATTTTCATGGTTAGCAATGCAACTTAGTAAATGTGCATCTGTGAGAGTGGGTAAAAATGCACACACGTTTGGAATATCGGGAACATGCATCATCCAGTCTGTACTCTCTCTCTTTTCCCCCCTTCTCCTCCCTATTGCCGATACTCATGGTTTGGGTTTTATTTATCTATTGACCATGACCTTATAGCCAATAATTTATGATATATATCTTTTTTTAGTTGGCAATATTCTTCCTAATCCATTAACAATTTTAGCTTATTCTTGTGCGGAAATTTAACTGCAGATAGATGCTCATATTACACCGCTGGCCACCATGGTCCTTTCTTCAAATGGGATGTACATAGCAACAGCATCAGAACAAGGAACTATGATTAGAGTGCATTTGGTATTGGAAGCAACTAAGGTGGAGAATACTATACCATGCCCTCAAAAGGCTCTGTACATTTATATTGCTTATTTACTCCCAACCACATAAGATGCTCGGGATGATTCTTGAAATCATGATCAGAAAATGGGTTTTTACCATCCTATCCCTTCCAGATCCTTTAATAAGACTTCTTCAATGGTTTTTGAAGTGGTCAGAACAATATCAGTCGTCTGACTGGGAAATTTACTGGAGCAAAGTTGGTTTGAGATTTTAGCATTGACACATTTAAAATTATTTGACAATTTGCACATTTCCTGATTAATCAAGCTTATTCATCTCGAAAGCAGTAACTACTATTTGTTTTTGTTCAGTCTGTCTTTTTGAATCTTTGGGGTCTTTTTTTCCTTCCCTTTTATAGATGGTATCTAACTCAAAATTTTTGGCAGTCATATAGTTTCCGCAGAGGATCATATCCATCAACTATATTTTCCTTGTCCTTTGGGCCATGTTCTCAAGTACCGGAAATTCTGGTGGCAACTAGTTCCTCTGGTTCTGTTCACGTTTTCCCTCTGGGATTTGCTATAAACCAAAGGTAACTACTGTGCATCTGTTTTTCGTGATTTTGTTGTATGAGTATTTACACATTTGTGGGATCTGTTAATCGGCGATCTTCACAGCTAGGCTTTAGACACATTTGTTCTGCTTCCTAGTTATGCTGGTTGAAGTTCGAACCACTTTTATGCATTATTCATCATGTTCCTGCTATTCGTAACTGCTAGTCTTACAGTTACCAACATACCTTTGATTTTTTTTCCTCAATCACTTCATTTTGTTGTTTCTATGTTTCATCACACAATTTAAGGTTCTTAGAAACATATAAATCTTGCAAGTCTGTTGGATCTTGACTATGATATATGAGATGCAAGATCGATTGCCACAGACAGTTTTTCTGGGGATTAGAAATTATTGAAATAGAGGGAGTGTAATGTCATAGAAAAGAACATTAGTGGAGAGGCTTATTATTTGTTGAAAAGATTTGTGAAGTTATGATGATAAATGGTAATTTGCTTGCATTGGTAGAAATTCATCTTGTGAAAGTTAATGAGGTTATTTTTAACTCTTTTCAAGAATGTCATGCCTACGTTGAATTTTCAATTGTGGGTTTAGTCTCTCTTCTTTTGTTTTGTTACTTTGATGTTTTCTTTACTTTTTGCTTTTTAGTTGTTTTCTCATGCAAACCTTCAGTGTTGTTATTATTTTATCTTTTTTAGTTTAAAAATATTTGTCTTCTTTCGTGGAGCACGTTTGTGTTTTGCATGTATTCAATAATGATATTTTGTAAGTGCCTTGTTTCTTATATTCAAAACCCTTTAATTTTTTTTCCCAAGTCAAATCTTCCCTTCTTTCTTGCTATAATCTGTTCATGGTATTATGTAAACATGGAAGTGGTTCACTCTCTCATCCTGAGTCATAAATTTTATTCCATGGGGATTTCATTGGTGATCTGATTGTCCCTATGCTCATTAGCTCGATCTTACCTGGTTCCTTTAATCTCTCAGAAGCAGCAGAAGATCAGGTGGCTTTCTTGGATCAATAATGCCCGACTCCATCAGCGATGCACTGGATCCAGCTAATCATCACATAGTTCATAATGCTGTACCAGCAGGAATCAAAAGGTATGACTTGAATAATGATGTTAACTGAGATAATGCTTTTGTAATTTTTAACCAGTCTTGTACTTTTGGATTATTCAAGGAATCACACACTTCTATTTCTGAAAACCCTCCCCCACCCTCCGCCCCCCTAAAAAAACAAAAGAAAACCAAAGAAGGAAATAAAGGGGTAGAACACAAATAGAAATGACAAGCATCTTCAAGCCACATTTTTTACTTCATCGAGTTTGCTCAAAGTATTCGAAGCATAATGAAGAGTGCCACATTAGCATCCCTAATCCTTCATGTTCTAACCTTGCATGATCAAATGGATGAGTGAAAGGCCAAGTTTGTAATGTTAACCTGCTCTGATAATTTAGCAGGATTTCCATTCTGTTTGGCATTCAAATTCTCGGAAATAAATTTGAAAATGTCAACCACAAACTTCACAATTATAAGATTTAAGTTGGTCTGCACAAGTTTTTTTATTGTCTAGGCTCATTCAAGGTCTTTTTTGACACGATATTTGTAGCTTTCTTTTTTAGTTTCATCCTATTTTTTTGAGATCCTTTGTACCTGGATATCTAGTTTATGGAAGTGTTGTCTCGCAGCTATGCAGTGATACGTAAGGTCGGGAGAGTGGCCGATGCTTCAAGTGAAACTGTAGCTTGCAGGTGAGTTGTTTATAATTTATGATTTGCAACTCTTGAGTGCTCCCATTTCAGCAACTTATCCTCCTGTCTTTTTCAAATGTGTTTACAAATCACATACAAATGGGCATTACAAAAAGCCTAACACAAAAAACATAATGTTAATAAGAAGGCTCTAATTCTTGAGAATAAGAGACAAAAAGATAACCTCAAAACTTCCAAGTCACAAACACTCAGAGGAGGCGTTGAACTTCTTCATGGTTCACATGTCCCCTAGTTTTTTCAACCCCTATGAGAAGTGAGAACTCTTCTATTTTTCTTTGGCTAAATGTTCCATAAATAAAAGTAAAACAGTAAAAAATCAGCAAACCAAATGGCCCTATTGTCTCAAAATGGCAGGTGGAACACATCATCCTTGAACAACAAGATCTACTGTGACCAAAGATACTAACTAAACAAGGTTAAAATTACAAGATTAGGCCTGAACTTTTAGGTTTGTGTCTAATAGGTCACCGAACTTTAAAAAATATCTAATAGGTCTCTAAACTTTCAGTTTTACGTTTAATAGGTTCTTAGGTTCTTGAACTTTTAATGTTGTATCTAATAGAATCTTAAACTTTCAATTTTTTGTCTAATAGGTTCATGAATTTTAAGAAATGGTTGAATAGAATCAAGACCTATCAAATACAAAATTTTAAATTCAATGATATATTATATACAAAATTGAAAGTTTAGGGATTCAATGTTGTATCTAATAGAATCTTAAACTTTCAATTTTTTGTCTAATAGGTTCATGAATTTTAAGAAATGGTTGAATAGATTCAAGACCTATCAAATACAAAATTTTAAATTCAATGATATATTATATATACAAAATTGAAAGTTTAGGGACCTATTAGATATTTTTTAAAGCAATCGAACCATCCCCAGTAAATTCTAAAAGAAAGAAAGCTAAAATGGGCTTCCAAGGCCTCTGAAAGTGCCTTTAATCCCACTATCTGAGACCCATTTGAGTGGGTGAGGTGAGGATTGTCGTTACACAATATATAATCCTATGCACAAAGTTTCCGACTCCAAAAGAGAACTGCCACTCTCCTTTTGTGAGTAAAGTTAGCATGATGAAGTCTCAAGTTCCTTATGCCCAAATAAGAACATCTACGCCTAGACTGATCACGGATCAAAGCGATCAACAATTGGAATTATTTTCCACTATCGAAGAGGGCCATGCAATGGTGCGAACTGAAGATTGAATTGGTATCTGGTAGAATAGGCTGTCAAACAAGTTAGAAAATTCTCTGTTTCTTCTTATGGTTCTTAAAAATAGCCTGTTTTCTTGGGGTGTCAATTGTCATATCATACCATCTTTTTTTATTTATTTATTTTTTAAAATTTGATTTAATATTTTGAATTTGAATTTTTGGATTTTGATGCAGGATCACACTATCAATCATAACCTACTGTGGTTACTTCCAGGAGTATAACTTGAGTCTCAATAACCAGAACGAGTTCTCGAGAAGTTTGGATCGCGAATTTAATCTGTTGACTGCGATCTCCAATAACGACATTATTTCATGAGTTCGTTTCCTCGTTAACTTTCAAGAAGATTGTTGTTTAAAACAGCGAGTGTCGCCATTGACGAAGCTAAGGCTCCCTCGTGCACAAACTAATCAGCCTGGGCAACTTCAGAAGAAAGTCTAATACGGTTAGACTTTTAAAAAGATTCCGTAAATAGAAAAAGGAAATAACAGTAGAATTAGTGGAATTTGTTGATTATAACGTGGAATACGTGTATATATATATATATATGTAAATTAAAATGAAATGTGCCATTTTTTTTCACTGTAACTTCTTTTGTTCTTCCTACCATTTCCTGCTTAAATGATTCATGTGTGGTGTCACTTAATATTATTCTGTATTCTGAATGCAATCCAATAAAATATCTTTTGAAGTTATTGTTTATTAATTTTAGGTTCAAATAGGTCCTGAACTTTGATTATTTTATTTTGGTTTCTGGGACTTTTGAAAAGGTAACCACTCAGGCTTTTATTTATTTTATTCTAAAAATTAATATGGTTTTGAGTATATGTAATAATGTGTTAATGTGAAATATTCAAACTATGTAGATTGAAATTGAGTATTCAATAAGCGAATTTTGGGTGGAAAGGAAAAATAATATAACAACAAATGATTTTCTTTTTTGAAAGTTAAAAGATTAAAATAGTCGTCTTAAAACTTGGGGACAAAAATAAAATAGTTGCTTTTCAAAGTTTAAAAACTTGGATATTTTAAAAGTCTGAAGGATCAAAATAGTACAGATTTGAAAGTTTAAGATAGATTTACCTTTTTCTTTCTTCCTTTGTGAGAAAGAAACTAAGATCTTTTCATCCACCTCAATCATTTGTCCAAATATCCTACTAGGGTAACTAATTTAACTACACTCAAGTTAGCATTTGAAAGAGAGAAATTGATCGAGCCAAGTCTGCACTCATTGAAATACTTTTACTAGTTGATTTTTAGGTGAAAGTACTTTTGTAAAACATGTATGAAACTATTATATGTAGTGGTGTCAATGGAGCAGGGGAAAGCAATTTCCGCTCCTAAAATCATTTATCGTCCCCATAAAAGTTCCTGTAAGATAAGTCGAAGATTTTCTCGGTTTATTTTTGGAAGTTTACACACATACATACATACTTTTAGCTTTTATTCATTTTAGTTCTCCATACTTTTAAATCATATGTTTTGGTTATCTAATTTTTAAAAGTGACTACTTTGATCCCTATTTATAAAATTGTAACAAATTTTATAAATGATGATAGAAACCTTTACTACAAATTTATAGCTACATTTCAAAAGAGATTTAATTAGTGAAGTGTCATGCTAAATTACGATAAAAAAATGAGATAAAAATGAAACAAAATAGACCAAAATGGATGGACATTTTGAAAGTAAAGGAATTAAAATGAACAAAATTTGAAAGTAATGGACTAAAATAAACCAAAGCTAAGTACAGGAACCAAAATAGTATTTAAGCCTATATATATTTTCCATCTCCCTTTTAAGATGGAGAATCCTTGCCCCATTGAGGCAGTACACTGAATTTTGACACATTAATCTTAAAAGTAAAAAAATTCTAAATTTTAGAGCGAAACTTCTCCTAGGAAAATTTGTTATTTGAACAAAATGGTCGATTGGCACTAAACAATACTTGCAAAGAGTATTTTTTGCATACCTTCAATTCAACCAAATGGTCCTTGCAAATTGAATGAAATCTTTTGAACCCACCATGATTCAAAAAGCCTGCCTGTGCCTGCTTTATTCAAGAGCATGACTGCCATGCCAATGGTGTGCCTCACAAATCTAGTCTTTACTGGTAAATAACAAAATCAAATTATAATCTCTATCTTTATGTGGCTGAGCTTTAGATTGTCCAAGAATTAGAAATGGGGAGCAAAAATGTATATGAAGAACAAAATTTCAAGCTATTGTTTTGATATATATCCCTCAAAATGAAATCAAAGCTGTAAAAGTGGTGAACCTGTGATGTCATTTTGAAAGAGGAAACAGGGCACTTCTAAATGCTCAGTTGACAGAATGGAGGTTACAATGATACACTTCTGCCCCTTATTCCTGTTATATTTAGTCAGATCAATACACAAACTTTTCGCTCAAACTAACTTCCAGTGATACCTAAAACTTGACAGCGTCTATGGTCAAATTGATTGCATCGAGTTGCTTCTGTTGATTTTCGAAAAGAAGATTATCTATTCTTGGTCTTCAAAAACTTCACTCTTGAAGCTTTCTTCTCCATCTTTTCTCTCTTCTTGCGAGTTTTCTCATCCTCAGCTACATCCTATATGACACACCGGTATACGCCAAAATGAAAAGAGAGAAGATTGGACCATTTTTAAATTCAGAAATCACGTTTGGAGTAGAGTTTGATTACCTCTGAACCTTGCGACAAGAGTCCCCTAATAAAACCAGAAGATTTGTATGCCCCAAATGCTGGAATCTGCAAAACAAAGAGCAAATGAGCATTAAATAACTTGTCGGTCGTACAGCATATAATTTTGAATTCTTCCCGTCAGATGCACAGACATTTATTAGTATAAGTAATATAAAAATCCTGTTTAGAGATATACCAACATTTATAAATATATGTAAATATGTAACATTAAAGTCATTTCAGAAAGATGCATCATTGGCATAGTACTTTCAACTTGACGAAAGATTCAAAATATTTGGAGACTTCTTGTAGTCATTCAGCCAAATACTCTAGTTATTCATCAGTTAAAAACTAACGGATTATGATTTGGCATTTAGCCAGATAGTCTAGGCCAAGTGCAATGATTCTTTTGTATTTATTGCCGAGAACACTGCATAGAAATAGTTTGAAGCGATGGCAGTAAATACAAATTTTAAGCAAATGCACGAGGTATATATCATCCAGTCGAGAAAAGTTATGCAGCCATACGAATGCACTTTGTGAAACAATATTTTAGTCATCTGGTCTCAAGAAAGTTCTAACCTCGCTGCACGCAAGCTGACTCATGTATATAAAAAAAATAATAATAATATTAAAAAAAAAATGCTAGTCTCGCAGTACAACAATTCCTACCAATTTTTGCCAAAAATATATAATGCTGATGATGCTTATACCTCTTTTAGCCATAAAGAAATCATTAAATAATTATATCCTTTAGAAATGAAGACAGAATCGAACAAGACCCCAAGTTCAAATATTTCACACCCAAATAACATGGCGAGGTCTAGGCTATATATTATACTAAATCTGTCTTAAGTTCAGTCTCAAAATTATATGGAACTTACCACAAGGTAGGTATACCAAAACTTCCCAGAGACAATTGACATTATTTGCACAAAGCTTGTAATGTAGATCACGTCATGCAAGTAGCTGCAGAAAACAAGATGACCCATGAAAATGTTTCACATAATTATTGAAATACCAAGAAACTAGTTATGGATGGAAGGCTAGACATAGATATAATGCAAACCACTATAGAGAGAGGAGATATGGGATTTTAACCCGATACAAGTTCTGCCTATTCAACTCTCACTATGGCAGTGACACCTGTCCCAGGTGCATCTTTCACACAATGTCAGTGCCATGAGGCTTCACAGGACTGGTATCTATGATCCACAGCTGGTGTAGCTTTACCAGAAATCCCAAAGCAATCACCATATAAATTACTTTAATTACGAGTCACATTAATGATCTAACTAACATCAATTGTTTGTAAGGTAAAAAATAGCAGTACGGATTGACTACACAAGTCATGTTGATGATCTAACTGACATCAATTGTTTAAAGCAATCAGTGAAGCGGGACCATTTCCCAAAAAATTTAAACCTGATACCTCTTTACCTGCAAGCTTGCTTATATGTTTATATCCATTTTGAGATTTCCTCAAGCAAGAAAAGACAAAGATAATAGTAAAGAAACTGGTCAAACAACCATGATATTTATGTATATTGTCTTTATTGAGAGTCAATAATCCAATTGACAAGTAAACTAAATAGCAATTTACAATGCAATAAATGAAAGTCAATTTGGGTCATGAACTCGAGGGAAGGAAATTTAATTCAGAGAGGGAACTGTAATAGGATAAAATACTGTAGTTGGAGATCAGTGAATCCAATTTGCACATCACTACCATTTCTCACATTTAGTATTGAATTTTGTAATGACAACCATGAAAATACCTTCAGCTTCCCCAATAAGATTTGATCTTTGGTTAACAATATCATACCAATTCTTAGCATGTTCCAGTTCCAGAGCTATGGTTCACTTAAGATTTGGTCACGGAACAATTATATAAGTCAGATCTGTATTCAAAGATTATACTCTATATAAAGAAGATAAAAACATGCACAAAACTGACATTTAATGATAAACATGAAGAAGACTGAAGACATACCCACAAATTCCACCCGTACTCATATCAAACCCACCATCTAGAAGTTCACCATCATCACCGTAGGTTGGGTTAGCCATTTTGGCAAGTTGATTGTAAGGAATAAAATAAGCTGCTGATGTGACAATCAGACCAATCCAATGTTTCCAAGTGAAACTTGAATGAAAAATCAGCAGCCGAACCATGATATAGATAACCTGCATAAACAACTCAAGTTACATAAAATAAACAACAAAACAATGAAGTCATACCAGTTCCAATAAGCAACACGGTGCTCTTGGGCTTTATGAATGATGGTTACAGTTCAAATAAAAAAAGTTAAACTAAATGACTAAATTACATGATGAAGTTCCAGAATATTCACAGAAGAGTGCTTATCCCTTTGACACAAAAAAATAGTAATCCTTATAAGAATTTGCAAATAAAAAATAAACCCTAAGCGTACTGCATGTAACATAGACAACCTAAATTAGTTCTTCATCCTTAAAGTTATCGAGTCATCTCATATTGCTGTGAAGAGAATACTCTAGACCCTACATTCCTATGTTTCTCCCGTGCATGCATTGACACCTGCTCGACTTTAATTTACAACAGCCTGATCTAGAGATCATACATTTGCAGATTTCTACCCAATAAATAAATAAGTAAAAACTGCCTTCACCATTGGATGTTTACACTTTACGGTATGAATCCGTTTTGTTAAGAAATCAAAGTACTGAAAATCAATCTGATAATTGAAATTTTCAGCTGACGAACAGAGGACGCAATCGATTGTTGCTTCTTTACGAAACAAGTGCATCATCCCACAATTACTTTAGCTCCGAATTCGAAGTCTAGGATGGACGCAACCGAGTATCAACATCATTCTATAATTACTCTAGCTCGGAATTCAAAGTCAAATTTCAAAAGTGTGCAAAGAAAACAAAATGGATTAAAATTTTGACTATAACAAGTATAACTCGATTATCAACACAAGGACGCAATTGATTGAAGCTTCGTAATGAAACAAGCACATCATCCTAAAATTGCTTCCAGCTCGGAATTCCAAGTCAAAATTAAGGAAAATCCGATTGAATTTGGACTCCAGAAAATCTTACAACAAGTATACTCATTATCAACACGAATACTAAATTACTAATAGCAATAATGAAACGGATATAAAATTGAACAAAATTTGAATGAAATCGTTACGTTGCAGGCAATGATGAGGCGGCGGAGATTGGCCATGTGACGAACATTCTCTTCCTTGCGCTTCTTCGCACCTTGGTTAGCCATCTTCGCTTTGCCGGTTCGGAGAAGCAAATTGTTAGCTATTGCAGCAGGGCACCAGAATGAAGCGAGGAGGAGAAACAATGGCGCATCTGATTTCACGCGCAAATCGGGGTTGGTAAGACCATGAGATGTAAAAGAGAATTTAGGATAAATTTGTTCGCATTTTATTTTAGACTTTTCCTTTTTTTTAAGGGAAATAATAATAAATAAATGGTCATAAAATAAATATATATTTATAAAAATATTGTTACTTAATTTTTTTCTTAAATCATAATAATGACTTTTGTCACGTGATTATATAAATTTTTAAATTATGATGTTTTTGTAAAATTTAAACTTAATGCTATAAATATAAATATTATTTAATGATTACATATTTTACCTCGATAATAAATATAATCAAAATTTGAGGTTGTATCTTTAAATTTAATAATTTCTCTGTGCGCTTTTTAATAATCATCTTACCTCCATGAACTATAATAGTTTCAACCACTTTAAAGTAAGTCTTTTATATATATATATATGATTGTTTTCTTTAAAAACCTTATTTTATATATATGATTGCTTGTTTTCTTTTAAAAAGAAGGTTTTTAAAGTAATTAAGTTTTTCTTCTTTGCTTTTTCACCGAAAATTTTAAATTTTTTTAAAATAACTTTTAGTACTTTAAAATCACTTAACACACCCTCGAGTAAGTCTTCAAAAAAAAAAAAAGATTGTTGGCAAATTTTATTTAAAAATTACTTTTCTCCGAACACACTATAGGACTTTTCATCGTATGAGACGAGAAATGTGAAAAAAAAAGGATGTAATAGACAAATGAAATATACTTCAAAATTGTAAAAAAATTATCACTATCTTCTTTTTAGAATATTACATTATAAAAATTAGGTGGGAAGAAGCCGTAGAGATATATTTGGATTAACATTCGCATTTTTTTTTTCCTAAACGATTTGACAAAAGAGAGGTTTATCATTTAGCAAATTTTAAAGATGCCCTCAAGATTTTTAGTTTCTTTCCATTTGCAAACATAATCAAAATTTGTCCAAGTCGAAATTTCACATTATATATATTTGAAAGAAAAAAAGAGCTCACTAAAAACCAATTAAAGTAGAACAGACTGAAAAGAAAAAAGGGAAAACAATAGAAAACTAAAAAAAACGATTTAAGATGGCATTTCTCACGAAGTCAAGTCACGATGGTATCTCCTGCTACGAGTAGAGTACATTTAACTCGTATCTAATTACAGCCCCGAGACACCGAAAAAATCTAGAAGAAAGCTTGCATCACACCTTTGTCATTGAAGAGAAATGAATAGAGTCCACAATCACAAGGCATAAACCAATAAATAACGTGCCATCCACAGGAAAACAGCACCAATTTGCCATCTGCAAAACGAAGTAAACCATATCCCAGAATTCAAACACTACCATCAGTTATATAATTAATCGTTAAATCCAGGAATAAACAATGCCCCAGTTCATACGGGTATCGGTTTTTCGTATACTTTTCTCTTACGATGGACGTAAATACAAATCGACAAATCGAGTATAAGACAAACTATCGCTGGAATGAAATTGAATAGGAACCAGTGTTGGGATCTTTGACAGCCTTGAAGTTGTCCACGCTCATACCAAAGCGACCCAACAAAGAGTTGCCAACATCTTTCAACTTTCCTGCTCAAACAGAAATTATAACATTTCAGATTCCTTGAGGGCTACTAAAGATGTAAAAACACAAAGTTCTAAATGTACAGCTTCTCCATTAAAAGAACAGGCCCAGGGGGAAAACTAAAACAAGGGTAGGTAGAAATTGAGGAAGGGAAAATCTCAAAAATAATAATATATAAATAAAGGCATATTTGCTCATCTATCTATATATATATTTTTTATAATTGAGAGCCGGAACTTTTCTCCCCTATACCCAAGGGCACCCACGCCCAGCGTATTTTCTCATCTATATACACATGCTGAATGCAAAAAATATCTGGTGGCATGTATTTTCTTTACATCTGTGACGGTTAGAGTCAGCTTCACCTTTACAACATTCAGCTTAATATCTTAAGTAGGCACTAGGCAGAGTATCAAAGTCCCTCAACACCAAACCCATACCCAATACCACTACACCAATATGCCTCTAGTTCATTCTAAATAAATAAATGTAAAAGAATTATTATTTTTAAAGTTTTCAGTTAAGAATGTAAACTTTGTTGGCTAAATTTCCAATAGCAGGTGAAGCGAGTTCTGAAGACAAAAAAGAATGAAATATGATATTTAAAAAAAAAGAAAGAAAAAAGAAAAAAAAAAGAAAAGAAAAGAAGATTGGAAAACAGTATAAGGCTTACCAATCATCTCCTCCTTCATCAATATGATATTTTAAAAAAAAAGAATGAAAAAAGAAAAAAAGAAAAGAAAAGAAAATTGGAAAACAGTATAAGGCTTACCAATCATCTCCTCCTTCATCTTTTCTCGTTTTTGTTCAGCCAGTGGTTCCAGGCGACAAATGGCTTTTCTAGCTTGCACATTTGAGGAATCCAATTCCAATATCTTTTTCATATCTTCAAGTAAATGAAATATATATGACCCCATGTGTTGGTAAATAAAAATTGAGAAAGGGTGCTTATTAACAGTTCAAGGACATGCTGGAAAGAACAAAAGAAAACAACTGCCATACAGACTGACCATAATAACAGTACTATAAGCAAAGCAGAGTTTACCATGAATAGCCTCCTCAAAATTTTCAAGCTTTTCATGAGCCTCTCCTCTTCTAGACAAAGCTTTGATATATGCAGGATTCAGTTCAATTGCCTTTGTGCATTCCTTGATCGTATCATTATACTTTTCCTACAAAAGTTTACCATCAATGTAATTAATTACAATATGCAAACACATACTGTCCTGCTGGCATGAAATAAAATGTGGAATTGAAGCAAAATTTCAGAGGAAAGTTCTAGTTTCGATTTATCTTAATGGAAAAAGGCAGCAGTCAGACATAAATCATGTTTACCAAACAAAGTAATTTCAGAAGACAACCTCCAAAAAAAATTTCCAATACCAGAAAATGCTAGACTTTCTCCATAGACATAGAGGATTGCATAAATCATGATTGATATGCACAACTGTCATTTTCCGAATTTGACTATTACTATCCACAACAATGGCTGAGGATTGGCCAATACAAGCTTAGCTCAATGCTAATTGGCACATTTCTCTTACCAAGAGGTCACGAGTACGAATCCTCCACCCTACTTGTTGTATTAAAAAAAACAATGGCTGAGGATTGACCTTTGGACGACCTCTAAAATAGGCCAAACTCGAAGGACTAGTATAATTGCATTTGGAACTTATTTAACAGTTAAAAAAACGACAGTTTTGTGCATAATTGAAAACGCGCGTAGTTTACACGACAAAAAGTTAAAAGATATTGCATAATATTTAGTGCCTAATATGTAAGAAAAATTTCAGATGTGGAACAGACATCAAAATAATCCTCAAGGTCCTCACTTGTTGAAGAACATTAATTTTCAAGTGACTTCTGAAGATTCAAGTGGCTTCAATCTTTTTTTTCTTTTCAAGGATAAGAAACTAACATATTGAAACCAAACCAATAATCTGTTAGGCTTCCATCAAGAATGTTTATGCTAGGAAAGGTAAAAAGGGTAATTGATTCTCTATAAGTTAGTTAAAACTTTTGGGACCAGTATATATGGCAGGCAGAGAGGGACATGTGCTTGGATATATCATTATTTTGGTAGGAAATAGAGTATGGGAGAGTTCCCAGCCCTCCCGAATAGGTTGGCTTGCTTGTTGGGTGGTTTTTCACCCCTTTTGAATACTAAATACATAACTAATAAGTAATGCTCTCCTATGCCTATTGTAATGGTAAGGGTAAAAGAGAATTCTACTCGAAAATGGGCAAGTGGATTGCAAAAGACCTCCCCAATTGGCAAAAATCAGATTAATTATAAATGTTTTTGTCCACAACCCCCAAGAAGAAGCAACAAAGTAGACAGTTAGTAAAAGTAGGAATAGCTCCTATTGACCCTATAGTGACAACTGACATTTGTAGAAACATGATAAAAATATGGTAATGCATGTAATGCATCAAGAAGGATGGAGAATAACGTCTATAAAATGGAAACAGACTGCAATTCTTTTTCAATGTAGGATCTAGCACATACTAGTTTCAGAAAACACACGCCACGGTTTCCATGGCATATAGACCGTAACTCCACTGCAGAGGGCATGTCTGGAGCAATCTGCAAAGCACGATCATACTCTAATATAGCCTCCTCATATTTCCCTTCTCCAAACAGTTTATTGCCCGCTAACTTTGCACTATTTGCTTCAGCCAAGGCTTTCTGCCAGATATGTAATAATAGTATTAGATCCGTACGATTCAAGAAAAACTGAGCTTAAAAAATTGTAAATCCACATAAAGAAAAAACATACCATGATAGTAAGAAAATTTCAGCAGCTTAAATGATCAAATGATTGATTTTTCTATAGAAGAGAACTATTTCTGATATATATTTTTTAAAATATTCTAAGATAAAGCTATTAACGAATTATGTCAGTAGATCATGGGCAATTTAGCCACTTATATTGAAACCAACTGGGAAAATCAAGATACTAAACAGTTACACCGGAAAAAAGAAAGAACCAAATAACCAATGGTCCACACATTCACGAAGTAACACGATATTTACCGTTCTCTGGGGTCCAACACATTTTATCCACCACTTGATCCCCCACAAACTGAAGTTATTTCTAAACAGGTTTTTCTCATCGCTTGTGAAAACACAAAATCAACAGTCCGCGGTATCATGATCAAGGCGATAATTAGGTAATTCATTTTCACATTCAGGAGAAGTAGCACCGCCACAAACATAAATCATTCCAATTTGTACTATAAATGATCTTATGTGCATGCATCAACTCTCATAAAAAAGTTTCAATGTAGAACCTGAACATCATTACTTACCAAGAGGTAAAAAGAATAGGCGACTTCAAATAAAGTTAAAATCGACGGAACAGAAAATCAAAACGTGGACTACTTTAGATAGAGTCAAAAATTTGATACCGGTACAAGAAGAATTCAATCATGATCATCAACTCCGATAATGCTGATCGCAAAAAGCAATATAAAACTGTTGCGAATCAAAAAAACAGCACTAAACAAAGCTCAGAGGTGGGGAAAACCTCTTTAATCTCATCCTCGGTGAGCTCGGGAATTTTCTCCTCCTCTTGTGGATGTTGATCAGGATGCTCTTGCCGCTCATCGCCACTGTCACCAAGCTCCCCATCGCTGGCAGTCTCGAAGCCATCGGATGGGTCTTTGGTCGCATTAGATGTTGAAGCACCGCCGCTTGAATCCATCGTTTTTGTGGTCGATGCAGAGGCTTTCGGAGGACTGGGAACTGCGTCCTCAGTTTCCTCCATTTCTATACGAACCATTTTCTTCCACAAATTAACAGACAAATCGGAAGAGATTTTGAAATGATTTGGTTCAGAGACTCTGGGTTTTAGGAAGAGAAGAAGAGACTCGAGTCTCGACAAAATTGGAAGAGCGGAGACGTTCGGCTTCCAGAAGCCTCTTAATAGATTCTTTTGGGCTTTTAGGCTTTTGGGCCTTTGGGCCTTCGTGTATATTCTGATGATATATTGGGCTAAGCAGGCCCAAATCACCTGAATATTTGCCCCTCGACCGAGGTTCTTTTTTTTCCCTTTTTTTTAAAATTCCTGTCATTGTTAGAGACACAAAAACTATGAAAATGAAAAAAGATAAAATTATATATTACCTTAAAAAGAGTGAAAATCACATCAAATTCGATACATATAACTTAAAATACAAATATAGGTAAATCATTTTCGAAAAAAAAAAAAAGAAAAAGGAACATCAAAAGTAAGCACAAAAGATAGCTTGCAATGGCTCCAAGGTATATGGTTCGGTGCAAAAGTTAAATGACGATCCTATCGAAATGAACTTTGTCTCTTTTTTTCCCTTTTTATTATCATATGTAAGCACGCATGTCGATTAATTTTATGGGACAAGTGTCTGGTATTACTGTATTTAGTTATCAAGATAACTAGTAAGATATTAAATCATAAGTGGGTGACACCATAGTTAAAATAAATCTACATTTTTTTCTAGTAGGGTTGGTGGAGTAACTTTATCTTCTTATTTTATCTTTAAAATTAATAGAATCATAATTACATTTGATAATTGTTTATGGTTTATTATTTTTCGTTATCTACAATTTTAAAATAAAAAATAGCATGTTTTTATATGAGATTAATTTTTGAAATTAAATATTGAATTATTTTTGTCATATTATTTTTAAACATTTATCATACTTTTATATTCAATTATGGTAGAACAGTATTTCTAATTATGTGTTATTTTCAAAATGACACAATTTTAGTACCATTTATTAAAAATTGTAAACAAAATATGTGAATGTTATCAAACCAGTCATTACTGAAAATATTAGGTGCTTTTACTGCTAAGTTGCTCGTGTTGAAAGAGAATGACCCAATATAATTTAATCAATCAAAACACTAATTTCTAAATTCAACCATTCCTTGAATTATTAATTTAAAAAAAAAAACTCATACATGTTTTAGGATCGAATAATTGTGATTTGTTAAGGTCAATAGAGTGAAGCTCGATCTTGTGTGTGGAATTCGGTCTCTGCTGGTTCTCCTAACCGTCTTCTGCACTCAGCCGGAGCTTCAACTCTGATTCATCTCAGTCTTCCTCTGAATCGCCTGCTTGTTCCATGGCAAGTGAAGCTCCTCCGTCATCGGCGGCCGTCGACGGCGGCGCTGCTCTTAAACCTCCTCCTTCTGCAACTTCTTCCGCTGACATTGCAGCTTCCGCTTCTTCGGCTATCGATTTTCTCACCCTCTGTCAGCGCCTCAAGGTAAGCTCAAATGCTGCCCTTTAAACAATTCATTAGCTCGTTGTACTTGTTTGATATGTGGGTTCCTCATGAAAATGCGAGGAAAAGGAAGCAAAATAGAATTCAGAGATGGGGGGTACTGGCGATTTCGGGGCTTTACATAATTAACCAATTAATTAGCTATGTTTTCTTGGTCTGTCTTCATTGGGCGAACATTATGGAGTTCTCTGTATGAAGTTCATCCCGGTTTTGCTTGATGGCTATGTTTAAATGTTTGATTCTGTTATTTTCTTGCAATCTGGATTAGACAACGAAAAGAACTGGATGGATTCAGAGAAGAGTCAAGGATCCGGAATCCATAGCAGATCATATGTATCGAATGGGAATAATGGCGCTCATTAGTTCGGATATTCCAGGCATCGATAGGGACAAGTTTGATATTCGTCACCTTTTACTATTGGCTCGTATTAACTGTTTCATTATTCATTATTTGTTGTGAGTTTTAGCACCCCTGCAATGGTGTGGAAGGTGTTTTGATACTACATTTGTAATTTTGTATATATCTTCAGGTGTATAAAAATGGCAATTGTACATGACATTGCAGAAGGTGAGATATACTTTCTCGTGTTCTTTCTTCTATTCTTTGATGCTTCAACTTCAATCTCATTTGTACTTACAAGTGATAGCCTTAACATATTTATCTTGAATTGTTGGGACTGTTATTATTAAATGACTTTTGTCCATGACTTGTGAATTGCTTGGACAGCAATTGTTGGTGATATCACCCCATTTGATGGGATTTCCAAGTTGGAAAAGAATAGAAGAGAACGAGAAGCATTGGACCACATGTGCAAATTGCTTGGTGGTGGTCCAAGAGGTATGCCATTCAGCCAATCATTTCTTGAGATTCAATCCCAATGGTCAGGATGTATTTTTTCCTGCATATATTGGCTGTCAACAAGTTTTTTCTTAGCTAAATACGCTGTAAATTGCAGCCAAGGAAATAGGTGAATTGTGGATGGATTATGAGAATAATAGTTCGCCAGAAGCTGAAATTGTGAAGGATCTTGATAAGGTAAAAAAAGCTATGTAAGCTTAGTATGTTATGGCTAAGATTTATGCTCAATATCTGCTATGCTTTATCACTTCTTGACCCCACTGATGTTTTTTTTTTAGTTCTTTCAAACAAGCACTTTTCACTTATGCTGTATGTATACTATGCACAATAATTTCATCACTTCTTATCAAAGTTATTTATAAAAATATAAATACTAAAAATAGAGATGTCGAGATAAATAACTTCTCATCTACATTAGCTAATTATTATTGGCAGTAGACAATGGAGCTAGCCCATAGGCATAGCTTAAATGGGCAAAAAGTGGCAGGCTGCTGTCGCAGTAGTTGGTTGATCAAAACTTGTACGAGAATGGTATAGAATAAGATATTTTAAGTGTTCCATGTGAGCATGATTGGAATGTAGCAGTGTGACCAGGTAGTAAACATGATAGGTGTATTTGATTATTATGCTGGCTGCAAAGAATTTCTTGTTTCTGGAACCCAATGCTAGAGAAGTTTCAGAAGCGTTTATCGTTGTGGAAGAAAAGTTTTTTCTTGAAAGGAGGGAGATTAACTCTCATTCAAGCGGTTTTAAGCAGAATCCCAACGTACTATTTTTCTCTTTTTAAAGCTCCTGTGGCGGTTTGCAAGACTTTGGAAAAAATCATGAGAGATTTTTTGTGGGAGGGGGTGGATGAGGGGGGTGGGGCTCATGCAGTTAATTGGGAGACAGTTGTCAAGTCGACTAAGGCTGGAGGTTTGGGTATTGGGAACTTGAGGCGCAAAAATGATGCGCTTCTGGCTAAATGGTTGTGGCATTTCTTCCATGAACCTAATGCTTTGTGGCGGAGGGTCATTGTGAGTAAGTACGGTCCTCATCCCTTTGATTGGGTGGCTGGCGGAGGGCTTAAGGCTAGTTCGAATAACCCCTGGAAGGCTATTTCCACAGGTTTTCCTTTTTTCTCTCAATTCCTAACTTGTACAGTGGGGGATGGTCCTGATACTTATTTTTGGGAAGACACTTGGGTGGGGGAAAAGCCTCTTTGTCTTTTGTTTCCTCGCATCTTTCATTTGTCACACAAAAGGCTGCACTCAGTGGCCTCGGTGTTGGGGAATGGGGAGGATGGGTTGTCTTTATCTCTAGGTCTCTCTCGATCCTTAACTGATAGATAGTCTTGAGAAATGTCTGAGTTGATTCTATTGCTCTCTGCAGTTTCTCTCTTTTGTGATAGGAAGGACTTCCGTGCTTCGTCCCCTAACCCTTCTAGGGGCTTCTCCTCTAGTTCCTTCTTTAAACTCTTATGTTCCCCTACTTCTCCCCCTGCGGCCACGGTGTTTACCGTGCTGTGGAAAGTGAAGATACCGAAGAAGATAAAAATTTTGTGTGGCAGGTCTTACTTTGGAAGGTCAACACTATGGATCATATTCAGAAGCGTTCTTCTTTTTACTTGGGGCCGCAGTGGTGCGTTCTTTGTAAGCGGGATTCCGAGGACCTTGACCATATTTTATGGCAATGCCAGTTTTCCCAGAACATTTGGGGCCGGTTCTTTGAGATATTTGATATTTCTTGGGCTCGTCATAGAGAGTGAGTGTCAATGGTGGAGGAAGTGTTGTTGTATTCTCCCTTTCGCGAGAAAGGGAGTTTCTTTTGGCGGGTGGGGTTCTTTGCAATTTTGTGGGGTATTTGAGAGGAAAGAAACAATAGAATCGTTAGGGGGTGGAAAGAGAGTGGAGTTTGTCTGGGACCTTGTTAGGTTTAATGTTTCTTTATGGGGGTCTGTTTCGAATTTATTCTGTAATTATCAGCTAAGTCATATTCTTTTGGATTGGAAGCCCTTTCTCTAGGCTAGCTTCCTTTTTCGGGGCTGTGTTTTTGTATGCCCTTGTAATTCTGTTTTGTTTTCATTTTTCTCAAATGAAAAGTTCGGTTTCTTATCAAAGAAAAAAAAAAGAAAAGAAGTTCTATTTGATGCTTGCTGTGGCCAGCCTTTATTTACTTTTTCATGGTTTCCTTCAGGTGGAGATGATTCTTCAAGCTTTAGAATATGAAAATGGTCAGTCTTCTTTTCTTGGTATCTACCAACACATATTTTTACTCTTTCTCGGTCATAACTTAGCCGGTTCATCTAATCAACTGGGTTCATTAAGAAAAGCAAGAACGCGAGAAAAGGCAACATAATCTAAGCAACTTATGCCTGCACCTGCCAATAAAATTTCTTACCCACCACAATTCAGTAAATGAGTGCCAAAGTTAGATCGGGGGGAATATGTATGGAATATTTCAGTCTTGTTGGTTGTCACGATATTTTTGTTTCTTTCATGTTCTTAATAATATCATGTGCTAATATCACAGACTGGGATCAATCTACCTAAACCTTTTAATTTGGTTTTACAATCATCTTTCAAATAACCCTCTGTTTTAACTTTTTACGGCTACCTGCTGGATTTACATATTTCTTGTAATATTTCCCTTTGACTTTCAATAGGGTTATTAGATCATTTTATTCTTAAATATCTCGTCTAGTTAAAATCTTTTACTACAATGGATCGAGGTAATCAAAGTTATTTCTCCATGTGCAGAGCAAGGGAAGGATTTGGATGAGTTTTTTCAGTCAACTGCCGGTACATTTATTTATCTTTTCCTGTCTTATATATATTAAGTCTCTCCTTTACTAATTTAATTCTAAATTAAATGATTAATACTGTTTGAAACAAAAGTGATATCTCAAAAAACAAGTATCAGGAACATGAATACTTGTTCTTAAATGTGGAAATCCACCATTCACGTGTGTGCTTTTCTGTTGGCTTCACATTGTCAAATCCTGGGATAAGATGGTATGTCTGGAACATGAATACCTGTTCTTGTCCAGCCTTTCTCTGTCTGTCTATTCAGTTATTGAGATCTGATCTATACGGGTTAGGCCTTAGTGGGGCCAACCCCATTACAAGTCAACGTACTAGATGTTTTAAAAAAAATAATAATAAAGAAAAAAACCAAGTGGCATTTATGTATACTCCCATTACTAGTTAACTAAATATGTTGCTACTGAACTATTGTTTTCCTCAAAAGTAGAAAACTTTGGGCTCATTCGGTAACGATGTCATTTTTCTTGTTTCTTATTTCTCGTTTCCTCTTTTTCATTGAAAAAAAACATAATTGCGTTTAGTAACTCTTTCTTGATTCTTGTTATTTCTTTTTTATTAAAAAAAGAAGCAGAAATATGTTTGGTAACCATTTATTGTCTGAAAAATACAGCGACTCTCGGGTAATTCAAGGAATATGTTTGGTAACTGTTTCTTATTTGAAAATACTTGGACTTTTTCCTCTTTAAAGAAATACAATCCATCGTATTTCTTGTTTCTTGTTTTGATCTCTAAAATTTTGATTTAGTTTTTACAGAATAAAAATTTTGGAAACATTTCTTAAAAATGAGAAATGAGAAGCAAAAACAATTACCAAACACTTGTATTTCTCAAAAATTAAAAACGAAAAACAAGAAACAGGAACCTCACCAAACGAACTCATTATCTTTCAAAATCACTTTAAAATAGTTCTAGGTTTCTTGTGGTTTGTTTCTTGTTTATATGTTTCAGAACAGTTCTCATGACAGAAACAATGAAACTCCCAGACCTATTGTATGAGTTTCACTTGAGAGTCAAAAGAAATAAGGAAAAAAAAACAGTAATATTGTGTGGTATATTAAGAGTGAAAAACGGGTCGAGAACCTACGACCTAGAAGAGAGGGGAGATACTAATGTTTGACCACTTGAGTTCTACAATGGGCAGCGGTCTTGCTGATTATTATTTATCTTTATGCGGTTCCGAATACTACTTATTCCATTGTTCTTCGTGCAGGAAAGTTTCAGACAGAGTTGGGACGAGCTTGGGCGTCTGAAATAGTATCAAGGAGAAGAAGGGATGCTAATGATGGCACAACAGCCAAATTCCCAGAGAATTAACATATCAGTTTACAGCCAAAATTCGAGGTTACAGTTTGTTGAATTGCCAAAACTCTCATCAATGATCCATTGTTAGCTACTTTGTTAAATTGCAAGAGACCATATTTGCATCCTGCTCAAAGGCCTAATATAGGAACCAAATATTGAAATTATACTGGAAGATGAAAGATTAAAAACTACATCAACTCTCAAGTAATTCAAGGTACTTGGACTTTTCCCTCTCCTAACCACACTCAAGACAGAACACCTAGTTTGAGTAACATTATCTGAAGTCGAGAAATATTTGCTCAAGCCCGAGCACGTTGATACATATTGCTTGAATGGTTGTGTTTGGGAAAGTAAAGCCCTCAGTTTGGGTAGATGTCAATCTAAAGAGTATTTCTCAACTTTCTTCTCGAGTCCTTTTTGAAATAGATGAATAGTTCTCCAATAATAGTTCTCCAATAATAGTTCTCCAATAGAAGGCATTATTAATGTCAATGTAAGGAAGGTAGTTGCAAAGTAATAATTTTTTTTTTCAAATTCGTGAGTGTCTAGGTCAACTTATGCGCACCTTGACTAATTTCAAGGGACGGTTGCTTGATCCTATAATATTTGGTGCTGCAAAGCATATCAAAATTAATTTTAAGGCAGGTGGCATAGAGTTTCAAAATAATAATTAATAAGTTTAAACTATTTGAACTTTTATGTATTTTTTTGTTATGGACTTTAATATTTTACATGTTTTGTTTTTCGGTCTTCCAACTTTTATAAATATTTTTAGGGTATCTATAGGATTAAAAATTTTGAATCGTAGAAGAGATTTAAGTGCCAACAACGATGAGAGTGATCAAATTTAGCAAAATAACATGAAGAATAATACAAAGAATGTCTCGAGAGTTAGATAAAATGTATCCAATATTAGGGATGTGAACTTTTAACCATTTTTTGAATCATAGGTAGTAGGTGAATAATTTTTGGTAAATGTCACTTCTAGTTAACCTAAATTTGGATGTGATTTTTCTCTAGAATTTTGAAAGGTAATTATCAACAAATAAAACCTCTCCAAATTCAATGCCTTAATATTATAAATAATAAAAATATATAAAAAATTTTGCTCCTTTTAATAAATTTCAATTTAGTATAATTTTTAAAGTATTAATATTTTATGTCTTAATTTTTTAAAAGAAACATTTTATCACCACAAAATGTTTAAATTCATTAACCAAAAATGATATCACGTATTTTAGAATTTAAATTAAAGTACCAATTTAGAATGTTTTAATTGTGTTCTTAAACTCTGAATTATGATTTTATGGAGTTAAACAAGTTAAATTAGTATAAATAAAAAATGGTTGAATTTTTCTATTTTTGGTTAGTTTGGATTTTTCATTTTTAATTCCTCTTTAATTTAAGATTGGTAATCTTTTAATTCTTAATGACTTCTATTAGAATATGACCAAAGGTAGCTAAAAAAGACAACTCACTCATTTGTCACTTTCCTCCTCCAACCTAAAGAGATTGTCTAACACCAACCAACCATCATTCATATATTTTTCAAAAATAGTTAACCTATTATATTTATGGTATGGTTAAAAAATACTTTTGGTACTGTAGTAAAACTAACGACTTAATCCCGATGTTTTTAAATTTGTGAAAATTTAGTCCCTAAATTTTATTATGTAACAAATTTAGTTCCTACTGTGAAAAAACTTCGTCAAAACTATTGATTTTTATTATATAGCGATTTAGTGTTTTGTAGTTTATTAAAACATTTTGGTTGTTTATTAGTTTATCGATCTACATAAATAAGAAACCCTATTCAATTTTAACATTTTTCACCATGGGAACTAAATCCTTACAAACTTTAAATTAATAAGGACTATATTTGTTATATATTAAAGTTTATGAGCTAAATTGTTACCAATTTCAAAGGATATGGACTAAATTGTTACAAATTAAAATTCATGAACTAAATCATTACTTTAACGAGACCAAAAGTATATTTTTAACCGGCTTAATCTTATTTTGGTCACTGAACTTTAAAGGTAATAATCATTTTGGTTCGTAAACTTACAAAAAGTAACATTTTTTGTCCTTGGTATATTATTTTGCCATCTAATATCTACTTACCCAATACTCTTCTCCAATATATGTTGCCAGTAGGTCTTGAGGTTAAAATTCTAACTCTTCCAGAGTGGTATCTCACTGATGGCTCGGGCCATCCCAGAAGGGGGCCTTCTTCGCCCTTCACCTAAGCTATGCAATAATATGTTAAACTTAATATAAAAGTAAGGTCGAAAATGATTATTTTTCTAAGAGTAAAATACACCTTTTAAAGTTGAGTGAGGAAAATAAAATTTAAACATATATTTATGTATAGACCATGTGTTTTGCACTTCATCCTTGAGATTTGTAAATATCTAAAACTTAGGTTTGGAAAATAATTAAAAATATATATATAAAAATTTCATTATAATGATTAAAGGGGGGACTATTTTTATTTAGAAGTTGTTGTGAGAACCCTATCATTGAATTAAATCAAAAGAAGCCAAGAAAATGATAGCCACTTACTTGATTCAACTTAAGGGATTGCTTAACATCAACAGATTTAATATTTAAAAAAAAATTACAAAAAGTCAAGGGTTCTTTTTTTTTTTAATAAAAAATATAAGAATATCTCATTTCAAATCGACCCTATAGGTAAGAAGAGACAGTGTACTAAAAAAAAAGACAGTTCTGTTTGGATAGAAAAAGTTTAATAGGCAATTTTTCCTATTACATTTAAATGTTAGTTTGATTTAAATATTGCTATTTTTTAAAATTTAAAAATACATATTTATTTTATACATTTAAGTAAATGCCTCTTAAAGGTTGATGAGGATTTCGTTTTTGTATTTTTCTATTTTTAAAGATTAGACTTAAAAATATTACCTTCGCCACGCAGAGGCGTGGTTATCTGAATTGGATTCTCTCTTTTCTAGTGGATGCCGAACCTGCTGCCCCATTGACTGATCTATGTGTTCTTTTGTATTATTATACAGTTTTTTTTTTTTAAATCTAGCAATTTTTTTTTGAAGAAAACAAAAAGTAGTTTTAAAACTTTATTTTTGTTTTTAAATTTGCCCTTTTTTTTGAAAAAAACAAAACAAAAAGTAGTTTTAAAACTTTATTTTTTTTCGAAATTTGGCTAGAAATTTAAATATGTTTTCAAGAGAGATGGAAACTTATGAATAAAATCGGGAAAAAAACAAGGGTGATTTTTAAAAACAAAAAACTAAAAATAAAATATTTATCAAACCACACCTAAATTCTATTATGTAATAATAGGGCAACATA
Source organism: Momordica charantia (assembly GCF_001995035.1). The sequence continues at coordinate 64,938 of NW_019104587.1, forward strand.
TTAACCTTTTTCTCCCCCTTCTGTATGTTAATTGACTGAATACAATTTTTTGTCATAGTATAAAATAGATTAGGTTAGATAAGACAAATATTTTTTTCACCAATGTATATTTTTCGTTTTGTGATACTATTTTCTTTTATCATTATCAAAATGAACATAGATAAGCGATAATTGACATATACAACTAAAAGATTGTCAGTTTGATCCCCACTCCACATGTTGTACTTAAAAAAAAATTATTATTATTATTTTTACCTTGTTAATCAAAAAAGAAAAAATTAATTTGAAATCTTTTCCAAGAAAATATCATTTTAATTCCCCAAAATTTTCCAATGTGTTATCCCTTCTCTTTTTTTTCTTATTATAAAAAGAAAATTGAAAAAATGGTTCTTTCCAACATGACCTCCATTAATCGGTTGGACAAAAAATATATATATATATATTACAAAACAACCATACTTAATATTTAATGGTCAACATTATAGAAACAGAGAAAAGAATAATATTTTTTGTATTTTTTTTTCTAACTTATAAAAAATTTAATAGTGACCAGCAAAACAACAGCTGACGGATAAGTTCCGATAATTTTTTATAACCTGGAGTAATTAAATCAAAATAAATGATAGAAAAGAGAGAGAGAAAAAATCAACCAAAAGATGCCACGAAAAGAAAAGTAGTGGGGCCCACGCGTGTTTTAAACAAACCGGCCAATCACGTTGCCGGTGACAAATTTGTCCTATTATAATTTTTAAAAACACGATAAGCATGATGACATTAATAAAAATAAAAAAATAATAATAAAGACGAAGAGAAAAAGGGAAAAAAAAATATTTTTTTTTTGCGAAGGTAAGAAAAAAATATTTAGTTAAAAAAATAGGCATTATGCTTATTGCTTGTCCATTTTGGTCTTGAAAATCTCCACTTTCTCTCTCTCTCTCTTATTTTCAACTTTACTCAACCAGTAGAAATCTTCCACGTGTTAGCTACTAAAAATGGCCATTACAAAAGTGTCGGTAGGTATAATGGTTTTTTTTTTAATTAATAATGTTTTGCTTAATTTAAACTTCTTCTTATTATAAATAAATCATCAAACATTAAGAGCGTGGCAAAACACTCATAATTGAGTTGAAAAAACAATAAAATATTTAATTAAAGTTAAATAAAGTTTCTCACAATGTATGACTTAGACCTCAAGGGAATTGATTTTTTTTTCAAATCAAAGTTATTGTTTATTACATATATATTTTTTAAAACCAATAAAGAAAATAAAATTCAGTTTAAATACTATTTAGGTCTCTATACTTTCAATAAATTTTTAGGTTGGTTATTTATTTTTACATTTTTAGTACAACAATTTTCACGTTGGTTATTGTACTATCAACTTTTATATATTTTAGTCTATATATTTTCAAAATATCTATTTTGGTCCATGTACTTTTTAAAAATGCTCATTTTGGTTTATTCATTTTCATTTGTCTCCTTTATTTCGATATCACAATTTTATCATGATTCTTCATTCTATAAGTTTACATGAATGAGCTTTTGTGTATAAATTTTTTTGTTAAAATTTTACCAATAAGTGTCAAGACTAAACTCTATGTTTTTAAAGTATAAGAACTAAAATGAACAAAAATTACAAGTAGAAACCACGTTTTGAAAGTAAAAAATCAAAATGAACAAAAACTAAAAGCATCGAGACCAAAATAGTATTTAAATCATAAAATAATTATTCAAATAAAATGAAGGGATGCCTCTTGGAGATGACGCAGTGGCAAAGGAGATGAGATTTTTTTGTATCACCTACTATGAAGTCTTATGTTGAACCATGTACTGGTCGTAGTGTTGCTTAGTCTAGGCAACCAGACTCGTTACAGAAATTTGAGCCACACGACATCGATTTCAAAAAATTGAAAAAAAAAATAACAAAATGAAGGGATAATGATGGAAAATGTACATCATTTTCTCTTTTATGACAAGCCATCTTGATGGTTACTACTTTAAAGAGGGAAATAAAGATTATTGGAACATATGCCTCCATCTCATAAAAGCTTTCATACACAACAATTAAATAAAGTTTGGATGAAGGTGAAAAAAAAGGCCAATGTGTTTTGTTTCCTTTTGAAATTTTTGTTTGAAGATATCTGTTAAAGATATAAAAGGACAATGTGGACCCACTTAATAAAATAATATGTTTATCAATTGGTTGCATATTTATGAATATGAATTTGAGTGATTATGTAATGTATCACCGAATCTTGCGACATAAGAGGTGATCATGTGAAGGAATCCTAATGAATAATGTGAACTTTATATTTAAGTTCAAAGAGGTGAACTCAGGTTGATGATAACGATGCTTTGACTATTATAGCTAAGTTGGGATGATGTTGGGGTGAACGTTTCTTTTTTCTTGTCGCTAATGACTTAAGATGAACCATTATGGATAGTTCATGATTTGAAATTCTCTATCTCGTCTGAAAATGAAGAAAAAATAAAAAATAAAAGTCTAGGCTCTTAATTTAAATTTATTAATTAAATACTAAAATAGGATAGAGTTAAATAAATAATTTAATTTGAAATTCTCTAAAATCCTACCAAATCTGATCGTTTTAGTAAAAAAATAAATAAATACATGATCTAGAAACTTTTGCTTTGATGTACCATTTAGATTATGATATTAACAACATTCTGAATGCAGGATTATCAATAGACCTCCTAGAATTTAATTTTAATGTGGCGGATTTTCTAGAAACAATTTAATTGAAATAAGAATTTGGCCTCCATTAAAACAGATAATTATATTCAAATTTCAAACAACAAAAACGAAATCAATTGAAAATTTTTTAATCAAAATTGTTATTAAAAAAAAAAAGTTGAATTTGTGGGTACACGAGTACGAAAGAAAAAGAATGGGAGCGCGCAGCAATTGCAAAATTGAAAAGTACCCGAATTACCCCCGAGAAGCTTCGTCACCTGTCGGCAGAGGAAGCGAACTCTCGCGGCGT
>NW_019104587.1:69889-111666 GCF_001995035.1 Momordica charantia
GTCCGCGTGAATGCGCGTAAAAAAGGACTGCCAGATTGGATTTTTAATTTTATTTTTCTTTTAGTTTTTCTTTGGCGAATGACAGAACGAAATTACCAACAAAATAAATTATTAATTTCTTTTTTCAAAAGTGATAAAATTCAACGATTTTTTTTAATAAAATTCAAGGAGTTACGACTTTTTATTTTTCCAAATCTTTTTAATTTCAATTTTAGTTGTGAATTATTTCTTCGGTTCAGTGGGTTGTTTTGGTCTTTGTAATCTTAAAAAAGTGGTTAGTTTGATTTAATTGAATACTATAATATAACAGAAACATTTTAATACTGAATTATGACTAGATATTAAAAAATATTTTGAATGTACTGTCGTGTTGAAAATTATAATTAACATATCTGACATATAAATAAAAAGAATGGTCTAAAACTATTTTAAGAACTAAAATAAACAAAAGTTGAAAGAACAAATACTAAAATGAATCTTTTAACCAATAAACAAAAATTAAAAATATAGGAACCAAAATAGTATTTAAACATATTTATTAATAACAGATAAAATTACAAATCTAATTTAGACTTTTGATTGTTAGGTTGGTTACTAGATGATTGCGTGATATGTCTATTGGATATTTTTGGGCAACATGGGATAGAAAAATTGGAGGAAGAAAACAAGCGACTTTTATTTTATTGTAAGAGATAATGTTATATAACAAATGAGAAAATGTGGATTTAAACGAGTTGTGACTCATACAAGATAAAACAAATTGAGATGTGATTAAGTTGGTAAAAAAAACGGATAATTTGACAAAATATAGAGACGTGTGGTTTATGAAAGATATTCGAAGAAGGCTGCACCTTCTTTTTTAACAGATTTCTCTCTTTATTTGTAGTATAATTCATGAAATTGGTTAAAAGTTAAAAAGACATATTTTGAAATTTTTTAAAATTAAATAAAAAACAGTTAAATTTTTTTTTTACAAATAGAAAACAGTTAAAGAAAACAGTTAATTAAAGTTATGGTTGATTGTTGTCAAAATCTTACATTAAAGAAATAATGTATCTTATAATATATATCACTACTACTCTTTGTTTTGTTTCGTTATTTTTTTTGAAACAATTCTGTTTTGTCAATTGATTTTGAGATACATAAATATTGATAATCATATTTTTAATATTTGTTAAAATAAAATTAATGCGACGTCACAAGCAAGAATTTCGTCTAACTTGAAAAATACATGACGGGGTCAATTTGCAAATATGAGAAACAAATAAGGATAAAATAAAAATATATTTTATTTTTTGGGTAATTGTGGGATGGGCATTTAAAGTAGAATTTGAAAAGGACAATAACATGGGCGCCGTTCCCATTGGCTGTTTTGTGAAAAAAGTGATTATTTTATTATATTTTCACTCGCTTCCATGAAATCGATTATCAATTTTATTCAATAATTTTTGGGGAAAATAATTAAATTTGCAAGTCGAAAAAAATATATATATATATTATTACCGATAACCGGAAGAAGCGGACACGACTGACGGAGAAGTTACCTGAGTTGACCGGATGGACTGTATTTTGAATGACCGGGTACAGACCGGGTAGCCGGTGGATTTGTCGATTTACTTTCTTTTTCTGTATATATATTTTTTAATTTACTAGTTTTGAATCCAATGGTCTTCCTTGTTTTCACACTATTATTTACTAAATAGTAAACAATAAAATATAAATTTTCAAAATTTTATAAAAATAGTATTATTTAATTCCAACTCAAACTCAAAACATAATCTAAAATACGCTAAAAGAAATTTCAACTACAGTTATATTTGAAAAGGATGAATAGTTATAACATTTCTTAAAATAAATATTAGATATATGCTATAAAATTTATCTTTTGTATTTAATATTTGGAATTTGATCGAGGACTCAATTGTAATTTATTAATTGAATTTGAAATTTGCATGTGTAAAAAGATTAATGTCCTAAGTTTTTATGTTTTGAAAAATATTTGTGGCTAACTATGAGTATTTTGTAGTTAGACACAGAATAAAGAGTGTTCTTTTGGATATTTCTCAGTTCGATTTAGGCATTTTGTTTAGTATGGATTCTTTTTTTTTTTATGCTGATAATTTTGTGTCCAGGTTTGAACTATTTCATGACTTTATTTTCAGTTTTTTTTTCTTTTATTAAATTTTGTATATATAATTGTCCGATAAGTTTTGTGAAGGTATAGTTTTTACCATTTCTTCCACGAAAGCTTTCAATTTTCTGTCCTATAAAGTATCTCTTAACGGTTAGATCCAACTGTCGAATAGAAAAAATTGAGTGCTATAATATAGATTTGTATCGGCTAAATTCACGAATTAGAGATAAGTGGACTTGAATTGATTAAAAAAGGCATCATCATCGCAGCAAAGTCAGGCAGCTCAGACCCGACAACATGATGGCCGCGCACAATACTAGTTTTTAAGCTTTTGAAATTTCTAAAAACTTTATATTTGGCGTTAAATTATGTAGATAATTGTCCAGTAAAACATAACGGTTAAGATATCTATCTTCCATCAAAGTTATCAGTTAAAAATTAGATAGATATTTTATTTAGGATAAATTGTTTAGATTATGTAAAAATGTGATCTTAACAACAAAATTATTAATCGATTACCCTAAAAGGAGCATCTGTGCGTATAGTTGTGACTGGTCACATTTTATTAACCCTCCAATTGAATTTTTGGACACGTTTTAAATATTAATGTTGATGAGAATAACAATGTCTTAATTTTATATAAATATTGATAAATGTCGATGTCGTGAATGTTTATAAAGAAATTATAAAAAAAATCATATAAATATTAATATTATGTTCATGTTAATGATATTTTGTTCATATTTTTTATATTTTATCAATTTTTTAAGATACTGTGGAAATTTCTATTCATTTTTTGCATAAATAAATAAATAAATATATATTAGTTTTAGTATAACAGATTGGGTGGGAAATCGAACTCATAACCACTTGGTTGTAGATATATGTAATTAGTGTTGATCTATGCTTGTTGGAGATGAGGATCAAACTCACAACTTCTTGATTTGAAATATATGTTAATTATCGTTGCAATGTAATTGATTTGATATAACACACACCTGCATCGATATCAAATTTATTGATATTTTAAAATGTCGAACATTCACGGCAATTTAATAATGTGATTCTTGATGTGGTAGAAATGAATTATCCATATTTCTGTAATTAATAAAAATATAAATGCTATAAGGAAAAATAAAATAGAGAACAACTCAGCAAACCGAGGTGGTGGGGTCCACAATGTGAAACACCATGATTGATCTGTATTTTATTTATTTATTATTATTAAAATTCCTTCTTTTTTTTTAATAGAATTCGCCATATATAGACAGAATGGCTGGCAGCTGCAGATAATTGGAACATGCTCTCCCCTCTCTCTCCTCAGTACGTGGAAGTTTCTTGGAATTTTCTTTCTCAATTTTTTTTAATTATTATAACTTTTTGTGAAAATCGAAATTCTCAAATTTTGCTTCTAAATTCTAATCAATTCATGGAGTAAAGAATGTATATTTATTTAATTATCTATTTTTTAATGTAAGGTGTGACATTTGAATTTGAATCTCCCATCTAACTTTATATTTATGTTTGTATCTAACCTATTTAGTTGAATAAATTTGGTTCATATTATAATTTTATTTTATGGATTATAATTCAATGTTGATCTTGATTTGGATTAAGGTATTTTAATGCAAATTATGGTGTTTTTTCCCCAGTATTATGAGATCGAGCATGAGTTTTTTTAGCTCCCAACGCCTATGGATTAAAAAAATGAATATTTTTATTTGGATTTTGAAACAAATTTAAAACAGTAGGCTTGTTTTTGTTGTTTCCAAAATCTCTATATAATTTTTTAGAATGTCTCTAAAATAAATAAGAAATAAAAAAAATTGTCAAGTACTTAGGTTTTCTAATAAAATTGAAAATGAGAAACAAAAAAATAGGAATGTTACCAAATAGGCCTTAATGTTTATGTTTTTTGTTTCTTATTTTTATTTTGATAACTATTTATGTTTATTGTTTCTAATGGTTTAGAAATGTTTGTAAAATTGTATAAAAACCTTAGAAACAACAAAATCAAAGTTTATTGTTTCTCATTTCAAAATTTTTAAAAAACATAATTAAAACATTTAATTTAAAAAAGTTAATTTTCATATAAATTTTTTACTATTTTTTATTTATAAATTTAGAGAACAATAAATAAGAAATTAATATAAATATGTTTCTTTTCTTAAAAAAAGAAAGAACGAACAAGAAACAATAAATTTGTTATGCATCATCTTATTTATTTGATAATTTTATTTGTTTTGAAAGCTTAATCAATTTCAAAATAATTAAAAAACTACTTTTAATTCTAAAATATTATCTAAAATAGAAGAAAATTGAAATTAATTTACCTTAAACATAAAGGCGAAAGGCAAAATGATTACTAGAGGACCTTAATAATTTGATTTTATTCGATTGAAATAGTTAATGAATACAATTTCCATAAAGTGAATTGAATCATTCTTTAATGTGTCCATACTTTTTTAATCCATTAACTTTACGATCTTGATTGTTGTATTAATTTTTTTTTTATAACATTGATCCATGTTATCTTAAAAAATATCAAAGATTATGATAAGTTATTTTATAAATTATGTATAAAGAAAATTATCATATTTCTCTTTATTCTTTGTACTATAATTCCTCACTTATTTTAGCTTAATAATAATACAATTTTCGGGCTCGATTTATATGCGATGGATGTGTAAAGACCAGAGTTGGGAGAACATCCTCTTTGGCTAGAGAAAAACAACAATCTTGAAAGAAACTATTAACCGTTCTTATTATCTTGAGTCGAGACTTAATTATACTATCAATTATACATACATATTTCTAATTTTCTCACCTTAAAAATTGCACTCACGAACTTTTGGTTCAAAACAATAATTTAGGTTAAAAATATTTCACACTTTTAGCTTTCTATTTGAAAAAAAAACTCTATTTGCTAATAGTATCTTTTTTAGTTTCAATTCTTTTTGGTAAGGCCTTTTAGAACTTTAAAGTAACTTTTAGTTTTTAATATATTCAACATGGATTTTAAAGACATTGGTAAAAATAAAATATAAAATTATTTTTTTAATATATGAATTGGGAATCGAACTCAAAATTTATTGGTTAACGCTAGAGATATAGGCAATTATACTCAAAATTTATTAGTAAATAGAATTCTATTGCTTTTATTTATTTTTAAAATGAAGATGATGATGTATAACAAAAAATATTAATAATAGTTATATAATGAATAAATTGATTATTAAATATAGCTAAAGACAGAGTCAACTGGTGCATTCTAGAAGTGGCAAATATTCAATTATGTATATATAAATAGTTTTCATTTATTTGGCAGTGGTGTGTGGTTGAACTCAGAGCACTATCTAATATCCATGATTAGATATTAGAATTAATATTTAATTTTCAAATTTACATAAATATGTCTGAACAATATTTTTTATACAACATGGGGTAGGGTTCGAACTCATGATTTTTTGGTTAGACGTAGGTGCCTTGAACTATGTTTAGTTTGGCTTTAGAGTCAAACTTAACATGTTACATGGTTGGTTAAGATATTAATAACTATTCTATTTTTAAGCGTGGTAGATTTCCATAACCAACTCTATATTTAATTGTATAAAAAAAAGAATTTTATGAGAGTTTCTCAAACAAAACATATATAAAAAATGCTTACATGATTATAATTTTTTTGCTTTTAGCAACAAATTAATGAGAACATGTTTTGTATTTTGTTGGTTAGTTTTTACCTGTTAATTTTGTATTTAAAATATTTTAATTCTAAAATTTGAGGGTTAAGTATTTTATATAGACTTTTTGAATTAGGATAAATTAAGAGAACTTTCCTTATTCACTCTGCCCGTGAGAGTTAATATTTTTTGCTATTCTTTCCTTTGCTTTATCATTATTATTTTTCTTTTTCTAATTTCGAGTTTTAACTTTTGTATTTATCATAACTTAATAGTTCAAATTATTTTGTCTATAAGAGGTAATATTACACAAATTTTTTTTGTGATGTTTACCATTTGTTTCAACATTTGTATTTATTCTATTTGTGGTTTATAAAATTTAAATATTATATTTTTATTCTTGAAATTTGTATAAAATACCACTCTAATTTAATCCAAGGTATTAAATATMTGTCGCATGTTAGATATTTCCATGTGTCMATTGATTCGATATCAACATGAAGGTAAATGACATTACCATAGTATTGCAAAAAAGTCGACAAAATATGAAAAATATCAATAAAATATCATCAATATAGACATATTTTTATAAAATTAAAATATTGACATTATTTTTTTTCAAGACATATAATGTCGATTCATGTATTTTTTGAAAACTTTGATACATGTATTTTTTTTCTTCTTATTTTACCTCGTCAACATGGATAAGTGTTTTGACATTGTTGGAATTTCAAAAGAATATGGATCTTGTAAAATCATAATTNATAGAGAGAGAGGAAAAAGAATTTCCAAGTCATGAATCTTTTTCAAGCTTAGGTGGTCAACATTTATTGTCTGTCTAAATACTTTGAACATTAGAGACATTGACAAAAATAGTATTACATCATTAATTTTATCCTATGTATTGATCGAGAATTAGGTGTGAGACACGACATTTGAGTGTTGTGCAATTCTTTTTATTTTTATTTTTATATTGTAATGTTTTTTCCAATAGTATATTATCAATAATAAAATGAGATAGYATGGATCTCACRTTGAAAATACTAAAATCTAATCAATTTATAAAATATAATTGGATTACTCTTCTCATTTACAAAAATTGATATGACATAAAACTCGAATATGGGTTGACATCATACCTTCCATACATTTCTACAATCGTATGACGACATTGTCCACGGCCCAGTCATTATCTATTTTATTTAGGGATTAATTATATATTAACCCTAAATTAAATTAAAGATAAATTGATAATTAAAATATATAATTGGGTGATATGAGAATTGGACTTGTAATTACAAACTTGGTCCAAAACCCAATTTATTATGAGACTATATTGATTAATATTTAAATATTCAAGATTTTGATTCAAAGATCAAACTCACGTGTATTGAGAAATTAGATAAAGTACTTGTCATGCAAATTACTTATTCAAAAATTTTGGGATGAGTTTCTTCTCCAATTTTTACATCAAAAGTAGTTTAACTTTCTGATAGAATTATTGACTTTAGTTGCCTAAACGAGTGATGRAATTGCCTTTAGTTTTCTCGATTCTTTGGACTAGTATTAGAGCCGGTTATTGATTCTGCTTTTGAGTTTAAATCATACATGGTTGAGGAAGAGGAGTTTGAATGTAAACTTGCTTTTGAACTTGAACTAGATCTAGACGAGCGMTATAACTTGAACTTGACTTGAAACTAGAACTAGAACTTGAGCTCGAACTTGAATTTGAATTAGAGATATACTCCCAATTTAAACCACCACCATCGAGAAGCTCAACCCCAAGACCTACTCCAGCCTTAACCCCTATTCCATCTGAGTYTACAGGAAAAAGCAAGAAAACAATAATAGTAAATGGTTTGAAGCTTTCTCCTGTTAAATTAAAACACAAAAACAACTAAAAACTTCTAAAACAAGAGGCGATGAGTATTCAAGAAGATAAATCTAATTTATAAGCGTCGGATTGTAAGAATGCAAGAAATTTTAATGGAGCGATAATTAACACTCAACCATTTATTTAGTGTTTGTTCCACTCAAAARTAAYGAAGAATGATTAGTTTTGCACCGAGCTAGCTAAACTATAATTGATGGTATGAAAATTACCCAAAATCCYGCCATTTGGGAAGAAGGTGAAACTTTTATCCACAATTTGATTTAACAGATATGTTATGATTAGGTTTTGATCCTTACAAAATAATTCTTTAGTCTTTAGACAAAGGTGAAAAATTATATGCTCTTGATACTTATTATCCCAAAATCTTGAAATATAAGAATAAATGAAGTGGATTTTTAATATCATCTTTAGTGAAAGATCTACAACTACATAATTTAGTTGATGGAAGATCTTCTTCTTCAACCATGCACTTTGAATTTAAAGTAAACAACTTTTATTATTTGACGGAAAATAGGTGACCGTGGAGATCGTAATTCTAAATATGAAATATTGTGATACTTGAGTCATTTCTCACCATTTCTTGAGATGATTACTAATTAAATTTGTTATCTATCTAAGTTTAATGATGGTAAAAGAAATATGAAAGAGAGGATGATTATAATTTATAAGGCAAGAGAAGAAGAGCAGCAAAATATTTTAAAATTTCATAAAAAATTATGCTATTATTAATTAAAAGACGAAGTTTAAAATTTGAGAGGCAATTTTCATAAATGAAAGGCAACATCCTTCATTAAATTTGAACTATTTTTTTAGTGCATCAAGTGGTGGAATTCGAAGAGGATATTTTAGTCGCACCGTCTATCTCAGAAAAAAAAAAAAGAAGAAAAACTTGAGTTATGACACTGGTAAATTTCTAATTTTTTTAATGAAATATAGATTTTGGAAAGCAGAAAACAAATGAACTCGAATCAAATCAATTTCATTAAAAGGATTTTCAAAGAAAATCAAAACCCTAACTCTCTGATTAGGAAGAAAAGGAAAATCTGGCTTTCTTTAATCTTTTCTCTGTGTCTGCAAATCTGTTTAATCTGAAGTGACATCTTCCAAATCTCTTGTGTTCCTTCCGTTGGATATTATATTTCTCCTGTTTGTTGCTCTTCCTTCGTCTCAATTTACGATATTACGACAAGAAAATCAACTGGTACGTCTCAAATTTCTCTATTTTTTTTTTAATTTCTCTTTCCGTGTTTGTTCATCCATGGCTCTAAATTGTAGTTTTCTGATGCGAGGTTTCTTTATTCTCGCCTCCCATGGTTTTGGTCTCGCTTTTTACAGCTTACGGAAACTATTAAGCTTGCCTAAAAACTGATTTTTCTGACTTCCCCAGAGCCTGGTAGCACAATCGATTGTTTTGGGATTTTCTATTTCCTTTCTAGGTTTTGGGAACTCTTTGCCCTGCCCTTTTCGATTTTGATACTGAGTATTATTTTGCATTATGGTAGTTGGGTCAAGTGAAGAAAATAAAGGCCGTTTTGGAGTACCATGGTTTGGCTGTTGTCCTATCAAATTAGTCGAAGCGTGCATAAGTYGGTAATAAACAAACTATTTATTTACATTATATCATGAAGAGGTTTAACCCTTTCAACGGAGCATATTGATCTTAGTTTTCCTGTGTTGATATGCAGCTAGCAAGAAGCAGGGAAAGCTATCTCTAATTATTTGTTAAGGAAATATTAAATTGGAGTTTGAGTTCAACCTAATGACATGTTTGAACATTGTGTGCTTTCTCACTTGAACCAGCCATTACTGGAATATAAGTAGGAAGATTTTATTGGTTTAGATAAGATACTTCCATATTATTAATCACAAAGTATTTAATCTTTGTTTTATTAGTTCATTGTGTTAKATTTCTTATGCGAAGACACTTAGTTTTTAATTAGGTTGGTTTCAAGTTTTATTTGCTTTTACATTTAGTTAATGAGTCGTGCAGTGGGTTATTTGTATTGTTGTTTGTTTCATGAATGTAGTTGCTTTCTTTAGGTTTGGAGGGTTTGAATAACTTGGGAGGATGCAATGCATGGACTTGRTTAGATTTAACACATGGGCTTCTGTTTTGAGSAATTTCTGTTATTACCAGTTAGGTGTGAACATGCGATTCTTTTGGATTGGAGTCATTTCCTTTAGGTTGGGCTCCTTTTGTTGGTCCTTTATTTTTATTTTCATTATTACTTTAATAAATGTATGCCTTGTATATTSTTTCATTTTTCTCAATGAACTTGGTTTCTAAAAAACGAATCTAGTTGTTTTCTTAATTTCAGAGTTTTTTGGTGGTAGGTTCTCATACAAAATACTTAGTTAGACAATGGGAGAACGAAAACAAAGTGGATTTATCCACCATGGATTGACCTAGCGGTGGTTGGGACCAATGAAAAAATAAGAGAGGTTAAAGGAAATAAGTTCGAACCACAAAGACTACCTACCCAGGATTTAATATCTTATGAGTTTTTGTGGCAATCAAATATAATAAGATTATATTATATGGTTGTTTTGTGAGATTGGTCGAGGTGTGCATAAGCTAATTTGGACACTCCCGATTATGTAAGATAAAAGGTGGAATAATGGATTTAATTGTTTCATAAAAATCTTTTGGAGTTATTTTCTAAGATGTTTGACCTTTTCTGAACTCTAACTTTGGATGACAATACTCCCTCGATCATGTCAAAAGGATATTATTTGATCCTTCATCAGTAAGGGGAGAGAGGTGAATTTCATCTCTAACTCGCTTCTTGTTTAATTTTGAAATTCTATCAACTGGTTTATCACAATTACTCAAGACAATTTTGGCAAGGTTCGTGCAATATTGCTCACTTTAAAATGTCAAATTTCTGGTATTTTTTAGTAAGACTGTTAAAACCATGCTTCATTCAAAAAATCTTCAATAAAGTTAAGTCTTCCTTCTTTGCTTTTAGTTTTAGGCCTTAGTGGTGCATTCTATATAATAGGATTTTGAGGATTTTGACCATATCTTTTGAAGGTGTTCTTCTTTTGGGGCAATTGTTGGAGCTATTTCCCAGTATTCAGGGTGGCCTTGGTTGAGTGAATCTTGTTACAATATGTTTGGCAGAAGTTGTTTTTACCCTGTCTTAGAAACATTTCTTTGGCATTTGGCAAGCAGGATTTCTGGMGGTTCTTCGGAATATTGAGTTAGAGAGAAATAGAAGAGTTTTTACRGGTCTTGGGAGGTTGTTTGGAGTTTGGCCTCCTTTAATGTATCCTTTTGAGCTGTTGAGTCTATATATTGGTCTGGTTGGATCTAAGACTTGTTTATTTGTCTTTAGAATTAAGCAACAAGTTTCTTCTCTTAATACTATCAAGGTCTTATTTGATTTACTTATTTCTRTCATAATTTTGCATTCTGTTTTATGTATGTGTGTTTGGTTCAAGCATCCAGCAGTGTGTGAAAGTGTCCACGTGCTTTACTATTCGTGCAGCGTTTGACAGGGGCATCCGGTAAATCATAAATGTCCTCAAGAGGAACACTTCAACCGCTATACAATGGACGTCCTGTTCGGGCTCCAGGGTTGATGCGGCATGGTCCATTTCCTGGATCAGACTCCACTGCTGGCCACCAGTCATCCAAGTCATTGCATCCTCTTGAATTATTAGAAGATAAATTARCTGTTCAGACATCTGACATAGAAAAACTTGGAAGGGAAAATCATAAGTTGGCAACAGCTCATGTCACTTTGAGGCAAGAACTCGTGGCTGCCGAGAAGGAAATACAAACCATGCGGGCACATATTCGAAGCATTCAGACAGAAAGTGATATTCAGATGAGAGTATTGGTAGATAAGATTGCAAAAATGGAGGCAAGTATTAAAGCCGGAGAGGGGTTGAAGAAGGATTTGCAACAGGCACACATGGAGGCACAGGGCTTGGTCAAAGATAGACAAGAATTGACCTTCCAAATTCAACAAGCGACTGAGGAATTGCATAAAACAGAGTCTGATACAAAGAATCTACCCAATTTACATGCCGAGCTCGAGGATTTGAGGCAACAGCACCAAAGGCTACGGTGAGTTATGATCTGTGCTGCTTTTCGTTTACAGTTCTGAATTTCAGTAATTACAACGTTAGCTACTAAATGAATGAAAGTACCAAAAGGCCCATGCAAAGAAGGCTGTCCAACAGCTTTTAGTTAAAAATGAAAGAGAACTTCCATCTTGAAATTTAGCTCAGTTTTTCACCGTCCATTCGAGTCGTTGCAAAGGAGGTGATCCAACTGTACCTTCTAGTACCGGATACATTGCTCCAACTTCACTCTAGTCACTATTCCTATTTTTGGGTTTTGTCTTTTCTTGCGATATGGTAATTGAGCGCCCTTGATCCACCACCAACTTTGTTTGATGCCATGAGAGTGACCTTGATTTTCTTACAACTYGACTAAGCAACAATCTTCCTCCTCCTCAGACTGCCTTTTTGTTGATTAGATAATTCAAATAAACCTCTTGGTCTGTCCTATTTTACAGTTTAATGCTGCTTAAGACTATTGACTGTGTTCCTTAAAACGTACCAGATAATTGTTTGGCGCTTGGCAGCATAATGGTGCTATGTGAACTGGGGCGACATTACTCCTATGTTTCTCTCTACATGATATGCATTATAGATATTTTGATTCTGATATCAATTTCCAACTTAACGTGTTGATTCTTTTTGATATTTATCGATTTGGTAAGCAGGGCTACATTTGAGCACGAAAAAGGTTTGAATATAGAGCTAGTGGAGCAAATGAAAGCAACGGAAATGAACCTGGTTGCCCTGGCAAGGGAAGTAGAGAGGCTGCGAGCTGAGGTTTTGAACGCGGAGAAAAGGGCATACGGTACAGTTCTTTTTGCATTTTCCTTTCCAGTTAACTATCTTTGGATGTTTATTGACACTTGCAAATGAAACTCCCTGCTTCTGTAGCACCAAATGCATATGGTGGTGCATACATAAATTTGGATCCGTCGTACCCACCGCACATGTCCGGTGCCAATGGCTACACCGACTTGTATGGAAGGGTGCCAGTCACAATGGCTTCTATGGCCCCAGGAGACGGTCAAATTCCTCATCCCATTGATAACAGCCAGGCCCCCGCTGGAACGGTTGCAGGTGTGGCTGCCCCTGTTGGCGGAAGTGCTGGCTATGAAGCAACGATCGATCCGTCCATCACTCGGAGATAAGTGCAAGGCCATGTTTGTTTGATCAGATTAACTGACATCCATCTTTTGTTAGTAGAAAATATACAGATCTTTAGTTCCAAGTTTCCCCCTGTTAACATTTTTAGTATCTTGCAAACACAAAGAATACCATCATTTTAACATTTATCATTCATGGCAAACTTGATGTAATTTTTGCCAAGAAATAGTTCACTCCCTTCTTGGTTTATTTTGAAGAAATCAACTTTCTGCATTTGGGTACAAGTTGATTGACTGAAATGGAATTGGTGAGCTTGGAAGTAAGATTGGAATATCTGTTATCTCTTTGTAAATATATTAATGGAAGAGATGTATCAATGATGTGGATCAGATACAATTTGATCTTCCTTATAAGAATGTGTTATTTGATTTATGTAGGTTGGTGTTACTTCAAATTCTGTTGACTGTTTTAAATAGAAAGATGAAGAGAGAGTCTCACAAATATAATAAGACATTATCACTGTAAATCGATCTATAGATGTTCGTTTGGCCAGTTTTTAGGTCCGATGTTCATTTGGTCGGTTTCGAGGTGAATAAACTTTACCACTTGTTTCAAAACACCTCTATCATTCCAAAAAGAAAGTTTCAATATTGTACTTGAACTTTTATAAAAGACTATTYGAACAAATATCTATTAAGATTTTGGATAAAAAGTTGACATGACTGAGTTGGGAATGATATGACAGTTAGCATGGAAGTTTGCTTAGATTAAGTCTTTTAGATTAAGTCTAAAAAAAATATGAATGTGTCACACCAACTTTCTATTTAAAATATTTAAAATATTAACAGATATTTGTTCAAAAAATATTTTTAAAAAGGTCAATGGTAATATTGAAAAGATTATGAAAGGACGTGATATTTTCTAAACAAATGGCAAAATTTCAGAAATACAATTTTTTTTTTTAAATTCAGGCTCAAGTTAAATTGACAATTTTTTAATTAATTTAAATTTAAATTTGACATTATTTGAAAGTTTTAAATTAACAGTCTGTCTTGGACGGCCCAACGAAGGCCCATATAAAATCGGCCCATTTAGGAGTTTTTATATGATTTCTTTGGTACAATACAAGATCGAGAGCACTTTTGGTTCAACTTAAACTGCGCCTTCGTCCAAGTTA
Organism: Momordica charantia; assembly: GCF_001995035.1. The sequence goes on from NW_019104587.1 coordinate 83,953, forward strand.
TATAAGCGGAGTCTTCCGTTTGATCTCCTCCATTTCTCGGAGCTTGAATCCGATCAGCCATGGCCGAAGTAAGCTTCGTTTCTCTCTCTCTCTGTTTAGTTGCACGAAAATCAACCATAGTGAATCAATTTTTTCTTTTTTATTTGATACTCTGTATTTATCATTTCCCTTTTTCCAATCATAGACGGGCGGAATAGGTGCCCGCGATTTGGATGCAATTGTCGTTTTATCTATATGAAAAATATGTCTCCTCGTAACCCTTGTTTTATTATCTTTTTTAACTGTGATTTTGTTCGTATTAGACGTATAATCTGAATTTCTAGTTTGAAGGAATGATGTTGCTGCTTTTTCTTCGGTGCTTTCTGTAAACTAGCTTCGCTGGCACAATTTCCCACATAGTTGTAGGACTTAAAATTCTTAGGATTTTAAGCCATGAAATTCTTCAACGCTTGTTGGATATATTGAAACTTTTATGTGTTACCTTTTGGTTATTTTTGGACACAATGACTCTGGAAGCTGCAGAACTGTTAGGAAAAAACAATGACTTTTCTTTATTTAAATGAGAAAGTATTGGTAAATAAATAAATTTAACAGCCGGAAAAAGAGAAGGAGAACGTTTTTTTGTTGATGTCGCTGATAAAGATGTGAAGTAGAATATCAACTTTAGAATGAATTTCCTTGTTTACAGTTGAAAAAACTACAAACTCCCTCTTGATTGTTATATCATTACTAAAATTAAGATTTACATCGTGAATAGTGCTCACGAGAGCAGGGAACTGTATATGTTAAATCTCACTATAGTTTCTTCTAAGAGGCAGATCAAATCTTGAATTGATTATCATTGAATCGATAGGAAAACAAGGATTCAATTTCAATTCAAATATTTTTTGTTGAAAGATAACTGACATAATTGTGGGAAAAAGAATTTGAAAAGAGGAGATGCAACACCATATATCCTGCCAAATACAAATTCCTTGACCATGGCCTTAGTTAGTATAGTAAACTRTCATAGGGAGAAAGAATTGATGCGTTAAGAAACATATTTTCAAAGGACAGTGTTCAGTGCTTATCCTGCCAACCTCTTAAGTCCACTTATTTTGAACTCCATATTTGCCATAGAAACCTAACCAGATTCACTGAAAAGCTGGTAATCCGTGCTAAAAACACCCAATAAAAATAATAGAAAAATAGTCAACAGTTTCTTTTKGAAGAAAAAATACTTCCATTAATAATAATGGATGATAAGACATGCGAAGGATGAGATCTCATCTCCATTAAAAGTTGAAAAAGGATAGTAAATAAAATTCTCAATACTCAATAATAGAGAAAGAGCAGAATCTCTTAAAACCTTGTCAATTGGGCATAATTTTAGGCATGAAATATATTTTTATGTTAAAAAGAATTCTGTTTTGCATGTTTATATTGTGTCTATCCATACTTCATACTTGACATTGTGCTCACCTTTAGAAAGATGGTAGGGGCGCGTTAGCGCTTTACTAATAGTTTTCGAAAGTTGACTATTAGCGATAATGTTTCTTGCTCTTGCCAATAATTGAAGATAGATGTCAGTTTGTATCTTGGTGTTTGTCATGGATTGAGGTATGGAAGGCACAGGGGCCTCTAGCCCAAATTAACCACACCTAACTGATAATTACAAAATTCTTAGAAATCAACCTCACAGGGAGGTATCGTTCCTCTCTAACCAAATTTCGCACGTAGTAGCAAGGAAACAAGCCTGCCACAAGAACCTACCCCTAGGGGTCGTTCTCTAGTCGGGATGTTTTTTGTATACCATTGTATATTTTTCATTTCTCTCAATGAAAGCTTGAGTTCTTGTAAAAAAAAAAGTGTTGGAATGTGCTGTTCGCTCATATTGGAAGAATGTTATTAGGAAAATGATTAGCAACTACTCATTTCTATTCAGATGAAAATTCAATGATGTGTATCTCTTTGTCGATCTGTTAAACAGATCTATGAAGTGAGTATTATAAGATGAGTRGCAGTCCTTCATCCAGATRTTCATGTTCTCTTCAATCTCCATTCTAATTTTCTTTTCTTGTCCTATCCATTCTTGTTTGTCATCTCAGATAGAGCTGAAAACAGCACCTGCTGACTTCCGATTCCCTACAACAAATCAAACCAGGCACTGTTTCACTCGTTACATTGAGTTCCACAGGTGCATTTTTCTTATAACTTGGGATAAGAGTTCCAATGGAAAACAAAAGGGTCCACAGTCTTTCTCACTGTTAGTTTTCCCCTTAAATATGCGAAACTTTGTACAGGTGCCTGTCAGCCAAGGGTGAGGAGTCTGGTGAATGTGAAAGATTTGCAAAGTATTACCGGGCCCTTTGCCCCGGTGAATGGGTGAGATTCATTGTATTTGGTGTTGCTAAAAGTAAATTTAAATTTTCTGGTCCATTTTTCCGGCTCATATTGATGCATTTGTGCTAGCACTTGTGTGCATGGCCGCAAGAATTTCTTCTGCTTTTTCCAATATCAGAGTTGCTTGAAATATTGACACTCTTGATTGAATTCGAAGTTCCAATCATAAAATATTCTCTATGGGCCATAAAAATATTCTTTTGATTTCTGTGCCTCCCGTAGCATCAGGTTAGATGTTAAGAATTTTATCAGCTACTGAAGTTATTTTTACCTTGAAATTCATGCATCTTTTACAAGTAAGCGGTTCCCGGCATGTGAATAACCAAATCCTTTCCGCAGGTTGAAAAATGGAATGAGCAGAGAGAGAACGGCACTTTCCCTGGCCCTCTGTGAAAGAATGAATGTTCGTCACCCGGAAAGCACAGATCGACAATTTCTGTTCGTTCTCTCAGAAAGCTATTTCGGAGTTCCATAATTTTTCATTGCATCTCAGAAAACAATAAAGGATAATATTTTGTTTCAAGTCTTGTTGAGTAGTTATGGCTCAATTGTTGATTGTAGACAAGCTCAATCGATGCCGTTGCACCTTGGCATTTGTCAACCCTTTCGTGTTAATTTGATTTCATGAATCATTTTCAGTCTTGTGTGTAATTATCTCTTCATGCCACCTTACTCTATACTGTTTTATTGTTAGTTTCTGAACATGCTTCTTTTAATTTTTGCTTAGAACAGATGAAAGCAATCATGGATTAGCTAGAAACTGGACAGAATTTCGCAAGGGGGGTGACACATGAAGACCTGAGAGATGTATTAAGCCAAAGAAATATGAACCGTAAGTCAGGTTATCGATTGGACAATATTAAGAGAGTGAAATAGTTTAGATCCATTTTTTTTTTCTCTCATTATCTACATATTGTCTCACATGTAAGAGGGAGAACAAGGTCATTTTAAGCTCGTTGCCATTTATATCACARGGCTCCTAAGACAATGTGAGAAGAAGGGCGAGAGATTGAGCATGATATAGGGAAGAGGAAAATTAAAAAAATGGGCAATAGTGAGATTTCACCCATCAGCAGAGTCCTAATAATCTTTATTTTCTATTTAGTGTATGAGAACTATTTTGGGCCTTCAACAACCTCACTTGAACGGGATCTGTTCTATAGGTTGTACAAGTTCTTGAGTTCTAAAAAACCTCTTTTGGGCCTTAGTTTTAGATTGATTCATTACTATTACTTATTTGATCAATTCATTAGTTATTTGCCTAACATTAGTTCTTGTTTGGCTGCTTGACAATTGTTAGTATAGAAAATGGCTGTTGGTAGAATGTGAAAAAAATGAGAATTTCCATGTTGGTTGGTGGGGTTTGGAAAGAGGTTGAATTTCTTTATTTAAAACTAGAGAGGGACAAGTTGGGAAGGTAGAACAGAGGTTCGAACTTCTCGTATGTCACTATCTTTTTTTATAGGTCATTCTGGTTGAGGATTTCTATCAACGCACASAATTGCATTATCATCTTTTCATATAAGATTTAAAGTTTATCTCGATTAATTTTGCTGTTATTGGGCGGTAAATACAGAAGATCTACATGAAACAAATCTAGGTATCTGGAAATTAAACTATAAATATAATTTGTTTAAGATATGTAGGAGAAGATTTTGGAGAAATATGTTGGATAAGATCCTTCCATTTGCAAAAATAAACAATCAAATCAGATTCTTGAGTCCTTTTTTGTTTTATTTATTTATTTTTTTAACTAGGGGTGGGAGCTATGCTCCCCAATATCTAGGGATACCTATGCCCGTCTTAAGGTCCGAACTCGAAAGATATTAAAAATTTTGTGTATTAAGTTTACTTAGAGGTTCAAACTTAAACCTCTAGCCAAGAGACTCGAAGTTCTTGTCAATAAAGTCTCTATTTGGTCATACCAAAGGGATCTTGAGATTTAAAAATAAGCTTGACCAGTTCAGATTGAAACTGAATTTCTACCTGTTTGATGTGGTCAAAAGGTTCCAATTTCCCATGGCCATCCCTTTAATATGCTTTTGGGGCTTTGTGAATTGATTTATAAATCAAAGTCAGAAGAGAGCTTTTTTCTAAAACTTCCATAATCCATTAGCTGTGAATYGAAGTCAAAAACAAAAAAAGGCATGAAAAGAAGAGCTTCTTGATTGAAGGAATCTTATACCATTGGATGCCTCTCAAATTCAAATTTAGAAGTTAGAAAGTCTTTTGAGAGTTTATGGCAAGATGTAAAAGGACCAAATTGAGTCTTATGCTCAATAAAAGATTTGATATGTTGCTTTATAGAGAAGATTTGTTACATATGCTACTTTATTAGTTTAATTACTGCACTTTGACTAAAGTATAGTTTAATAGTAAAAATATTTACTTTTTTTTTKCCCTAGATGTTTGACACTTAAATGTTACAAATTTGTTCATGTTGTCAATTCATAATGTTACACTAAACACAATTCAAAATTAATTAATGAATCTTTTTAAAATTTAAAGGTCAACTTGAATATAACTAACTAACATATATCATGACTAAAAGTTTGGACGGTTTGAATCCCTACTCGAATATGTTGACTATTTTCTTTTCTTTTTTAGAGATTAAATATGTATGGCTAAGAAAATTCTGAGTCTAAATTTAAATTTATATGTAATCTTATAAATTATTTGGAGATACTCATGTATTTTGCTTCTTAAGTAGAGTAAAAGAGATATTTCTTAATTTTGTTAAAAAAATGATATTTCTTTTTTGCTTTTCTGGCATGATTTCTCTTATCCATTAAAAATCATCCTTAAGCTTAAAACAGTAGTAATTGTGTTAAAAAGATTTACCAATGAGCATTGAGACTTAGACTATCACTTTTATTTCATTTTCTATGTCAATTTCAGATCTAGTATAAAAAGGGAAAAAATAAATAAAGATTAAGTTGACTTTAAGGGTGGACTATGCTTGAATTTCCTAAGTAGACTTGGTTTTTATATTGTTATTTAAGTATTATATGTCCATTTTCCAATAATAATTACAAAATTAAGGTGTATTAATTATTTATTATTTCTACCTTCCATCCACCATTATTTTAAGAAGAGAAGACGTATTGGTTTATCCTCCCTTATATTGAAAAATAATTTAAAATATAATCTTGCTAACACCTGCAAGAATTAGCCTTGAACAGTTTTTTTTTTTTTTTTGAAAATGTATGTATAGCCAAAAATAGACCACACCTAAAANCAATTTAAAACAGACTTTTCAAGTACTTAAATATTATTTAATGGATGAAAACGGGGGAATTTTTAATTACGATCCATGCAGTAACATCGTTTTCAATCCATTTAATTTGAATTGGCATTTTCTGCATCATAATTATCATCATAGTTATTGTGAAGAAACACCTACAAGAATTAGCCTTGGACAGTTTTTTTTTGAAAATGTATGTATAGCCAAAAATAGACCACACCTAAAATCRGGTSAAATTATAATTATTCAARTTGATTCTGTAGTAATAAGATCAGCTAAGCCTTATTTRGCCACTTCAGGAGCAACTGTTCATCGCCATTATGGAGAAATCCTTTACGAAGGAGATACCTTAGTTACATTTATATATGAAAAATCACGATCTGGTGATMTAASGCAGGGTCTTCCAAAAGTGGAACAAGTATTAGAAGTGCGTTCGATTGATTCAATATCGATGAGCCTAGAAAAGAGAATTGAGGGTTGGAACGAGCGTATAACAAGAATTCTTGGAATTCCTCGGAGATTTTTGATTAATTATCCCATTTTATAAAAAAATCTACAAAATTAGAAAACATTATTGAATGCATCTATTAGAGCAATTTCTTAAATAATAAAAGAAAAAATAWATTTTAAAAAAATTGATGTCAATTTATCAACAAATTGTTTTGTGTGTGCGTGTATATATATTTGACAGAGCAGTTCTATATTTATATTCACTCTTCATAATAAGAAAAATATTATAATAAATGCAAGAGCAACTGGGACATTATTCTTAAAAAAAGGGCAATTGGGACATTCTATCATGCCCACTAGTTAATTTACTTTTTTCAAAAACAAGAAAAAAAAAACTCCACTTGGTGAATGTATTAAATTAATTGAAAATAAATATATATCCAAATATGTAAATTATTTTTAATTTTTTTAAAGCAGTGATTTGGCTTTCCTAAATTACTTGAATATCACATCTTGATGAGCCAATAAGAAAACTATTTGCTGTCCCATAGGTTAGGTAATATAATAATTAGAAACAAAAAGGTAAAAAAAATTATAACAAACAAAAACCAAAAAGGTAATTTTTTTTCTTTCTTTTGGCAAGAGGGTAAATCATTGGGGAAAAAAGTGGGTGAGAAATTCAAACCAACCATCTTAATAATCTACCAAAAAAGCAAGATATTATGGTGATAACATTTTTTATTGAAAAAAATAATAAGAAACAAAAAATAGAACTTTATTGAGACCTTCAATTTCTTTATTTGTTTCATATTAAAAAAATTAATTTTTTAATTTAGAATTTTAGCGAATGAGTAACAAAAATTGTTCCCAAATATGTTACTATAATTTTTTTTCAATAAAAGAATAGAATCAAGAAGCAATTGTCAAATGTTGTTTTTATTTATTAATAAAGAGGAAATAAAAAAAAATCAAATGAATCTAGATTACATTTCTTGTTTCCAAATTCACTTGTTTAAATAAATTATATTAAAAGAGGAAAAAAGAAAAAAAAAACTACATCAAATGAATTTAGATTACATTTCTTGTTTCCAAATTCACTTGTTTAGATATAGATTATTTAATATATGTATGAAATTAAAATATTTTATAAACTCATTTGATAAATATATTATTTTAGGCAATAAATTCATTTTACTTTTATTAAAATTAAAGCAGCAAAACATAATATATTATATATTATACAATATTTTAAAACAATAATMCTATAAAATTTATAACATCTATTAATAAATAAATTACTAATATTTTAGATTGAACTAAAATTTAGTTAGTAACTCGAAATATATTACTAAATATATAGAAATATAATTCAATTCAAATCCATTTCCAAAAATATATTAAAAAAAAAAATTACAATTATGTTATTCATTAAATCACTTGTAATCAATTACAGGTCCTTCAAAATCAAGACTCCTTATATTAAAAATCCAAATATATATATGTATATATATATATGACTTAAAAAGATAGTTACATTTATAAATTTTTACATATTTAAAATCAAAAGAGTGAGAGAGAGATTGTTGTTGTTATTTTTTATTTTTTATTTTTCATTTTATATTTTCCTCTCTCTCTAAAGTAAGAGAGAGAAAAGATTTGACCCAAAGTAACAAGAGCTGCCCCAAATTCAAACCTCCCTGAAAAGCGAAGAAAAAGGGCAAACTTATTTCATCACACGTGGCATCCATTCCCAGCGAGTTTCCAAAACGTAAATAGCGCGTGAACATATTATTATTATATTATATTATATAGCCGCTCTCTGAGGACCGTTTTCGCTGCTTCTTCTTCTTCTTCTTCCTCTAAAGTAAGAGAGAGAAAAGATTTGACCCAAAGTAACAAGAGCTGCCCCAAATTCAAACCTCCCTGAAAAGCGAAGAAAAAGGGCAAACTTATTTCATCACACGTGGCATCCATTCCCAGCGAGTTTCCAAAACGTAAATAGCGCGTGAACATATTATTATTATATTATATTATATAGCCGCTCTCTGAGGACCGTTTTCGCTGCTTCTTCTTCTTCTTCTTCTTCTTCTTCCTTCGTCAAAATCTCGCCACTGGCAAAATCTTCGATCCTCCACAATGCCTCGCATCAGCAATAACCTCGTCGGAATCCTCAATTTCATCACCTTCTTGCTCTCGATCCCCATCCTCTGGGCCGGCGTTTGGCTCAGCAAACAGGGAAGCACCGAGTGCGAGAAGTACTTGGATAAGCCTGTGATCATCATCGGCGTCTTTCTTATGCTCATTTCTCTCGCCGGTCTTCTCGGTGCCTGCTGTAGAATCTCATGGCTTCTCTGGGTTTACCTTCTCGTCATGTTTGTTCTCATTGTCATCCTCTTTGCCTTCACCATTTTCGCTTTTGTGGTCACTAACAAGGGTGCGGGCGAGGTTTTGTCCAATAGGGGTTATAAGGAGTACAGGCTTGGGGATTACTCGGATTGGCTGCAGAAGAGGGTTAGTAATGCCAAAAATTGGAACAAAATTAAGAGCTGTTTGATTGATGGCAAGATCTGTTCCAGCTTTGCGGATAAGTATGTTAAGGATACTGTTGAGGATTTCTACAAGGAGCACTTGTCTGCTCTTCAGGTATGATGTAAATGGGACGTTTGAACTTGGATTTCAATTGGGGATCGGCTTAATTTGAGAACCCTGTTGTTGAATTTAGTTTTGTTTTCGTTTCAGCTTGAGTCTTAATCTTAGTTGTGATTTGTGAATCTAGATTTTGGGTGATTGTGTCTGGTTTCTTCTCCTGGATATGATTTGTTGGAGATCTCTTCTGTGGATCTTGAGGACATATGGATCTCTGTTGTTTGAATTTCTTTGTTTTTCTTTCATTTATTCTTTATGTAAATGTCTGGATCTAAAAACCTCTTCTGATTGGTACTATATTTCATTTATTCTTTATCCACAAGCTTCTCCTAATGCCCTTTCTCTCTTATTTGGGGGTTTTAGTTGAGCTAWTTTTTTTTATAAACAGCCACTGTTTTTTGAAACTCTGTTTTCTACAGTATTATCACTATTGTTTTCTCTCTCAAAAAGTTGATCATCTTTAGAGCATCCTTTAAGCAAAATGGCTCTTGCATTATATTTATTCTATGCCACCAATTATTTCTGTCATACTCATATAACCTTTATTCTTTCTTGACTTTTTAGTTTGTTGATTTGCCACTTTTTASAACTTTCTGGGTATGGATCTGTCATTTGTGCGCCTCCTTTTGATCAATAATAGTTTGAGAAAATTGAGTTTGCATTTTTACCTCTGGACATGGAACTGTGCTTCTGGGAGTGCTGCTACTTTGCAAGAAATTTGTGGGTTTAGTCTGTGTGCAGCCTCTCATCAACAAAATTGTTTGTAAGCAAGATTGAGGGATTATGATACTGGTCGTTTCATGCATGTGAAATTTATAGTTCTAGTAATGGCATTATGTTTGATGGGTTAGTTTGCTTTTGATTTTTCTGAATTTGGGTTGCTCAATATTGTTACTGAGACACCATTTTAAGTTCTTGACAGTTGAATCCGTTAGGAAAGCTGTTAACTATTGCAATATTGTCTTAATCGTTCTGTTATTGATATGCTATCGTTCTTTCTGTTCATTGACTTTCTTGCATTTGAGATTGACTAATCAACTGGGATTCAAACGTTCGTGACTTGGAACTTTCTATTGGTGGATTCCAGTGGCAGCTTGATAGTGTGCAGATGCATATTCTTGYTTTATTTGTTGTTTTTGAATATCAAACTCCATARATATCGAGTTCTTTCCCAGTTCTCTCCATTCTGAGTAGATATACGATTTGGCATTTCATTTTTGTGAAGTTTAGTCTCGGGCCAAATTAGACTAGTTTGACTGTTCTAGCTCTTTGATCATGTCCTTCATATGTTGAATGTAGATCGACTTCTAATTTGCTTGCTTATGTGCAGTCTGGTTGCTGTAAGCCTTCAAATGACTGCAATTTTGATTATGTGAGCCCAACTTTCTGGAACAAGACTGCTACGAACTCGCCCAACCCCGACTGTAATTTTTGGGAAAATGACCCCAACATTCTGTGCTTCAACTGCCAGGCCTGCAAGGCTGGCTTGCTGGATAACATCAAGAGTAACTGGAAGAAGGTCGCTGTCGTGAACATCGTATTCCTCGTGTTCCTCATTATCGTTTACTCAGTTGGCTGCTGTGCTTTTCGGAACAACAGAGAGGACAATGCCTACCATCGGCAATGGAAGTGATATCAAGCCGAACCGATAGTTCTGTAAGCATTCTCATTGTTTAGTTTGCCTATATTCCGAATGCCCCTCTTTGTAAATTGTTTTCCCCCTCCCGTTTCGGAGCATCGTGATTTTTTTTCGACTTTGATCTGCTGTTCTCTTTGGAGATATTCATTATGATTTGTAGTGCTGATATTGATTATGTTCTTCCACTTTGTGAATGTTGCTTAGATTTCTGGCTATTGTAACATCAATTTTTGGTATGACATTTTGCAGTTATTAAATCTCTCCCTTTAGTCCTTTTTCCTGTCTGTAATGTCTCGGAGAAATACCTTCACCCCCTCACAGAATTTCATGCCTGGAACACAAATAGAAACCTTACGACAACTTACTTAGTGACTCCAAACCTCATCTCTCGAAAGAGACCCTTTAGAGGAGGATGTCGGTATCTTCGCATCACAATAATGTTGCGACAGCTATATATGTAGTTTTGTTGTTAAATTTTAAGGTCGTTTTTTGCTTTTACATATTTTCTTGCGTCTTGTTCTTAGATTTTGAAACACTCTAAATGACTAGTACAAAAAGAAGAAAGCCCGAACCCGAAAATTCCTACGCACCTATCTCTAGGATTCTCAAGACCTCAAACATTTTCCTATTTCTCTCCAGATGAATGTTTGATGTAGTAAAAAAGCTGCACGTCAAAAAAATCCGACCCTTATCCTAAAACCGCGATGGAACATCACCTCCTAGAATCAAACAGCTCCAAAAACCAGTAGCTTATGCTGTCTTTTCCTGACTAATACTCTGTCTTGCAAAATTTAAGTTGTGTTGAATGTTCCATTCGTCAACTTTTATCAAAAATTTATAAATGTAACTTATCTCTTTTCTTTAAGTCATATATATATATTTTGATTAAAGTATGGGTGGGTCGGAAATGCATGAACCAGTCAAATGTTGACTTTAGGTAGAGCATGAATTGAGCACTCTTTTTTAAATGAGGTTGAAGTGAGMGAGTGAAAAATCTACGAATACCGTATTTGTACATTTTAATTATTTCTTTGCTTGTGTTTTTTAAATGATTGTATTTTTCTTTCTTAATAATACATGTAAAATAATTTATTAAAAATCATGTTATATTACAAATTTCTGGTGTCTATTTAGAAATATTACAAATCTCTCTAAGCCTTGAATTTGCTTATTCTAAATCTTATTAGATAACGTTTATTTTAGTCACTCTCCCTAATACTAATATTTGACAAAATATTATTGTAATACTATTAAATAGAATTTGGATGAGATACCTTAGGGCCCGTTTGATAACCTTTTGRTTTAATTTCCCTCTAAGAATTTTCTGTATTTTTGTTTTTTTTCTAACCAATCAGTTTTATTTCTCTCTCTAGAATTTAATATTTTTTCTAATTTTTTTCTCTCGAAAATTTCTCTTCGTAATCTATTTTTTCTTCTAAAAATTATATTTTATTTTCTTGTTCAATTTTCTTTCACTGTAACTTTTATTTATCTTTGTATTTATTTATTTTATATAAAACTTATATTTTTAATCTTGTTTTTATCTCTAAATTTGTTTCCACTATAATTTTTCTCCTTYATAATTCTTTTTTCTTTAACATATCTTTTCCTCCCGACTTTATTTTTTTCTCCAAAATTTTTCTCTTTTTGTCTTTTAACTTTTCTTTAGCTATTTTTTTTCTTAATATTTTTATTTATTTATCTAAAATTTATCTTCCAAAAGTTTATTTACATCTCTATTTTCATAGACAAAAATTTCCGTAGGGTTGGGTCTCAAAAATAGAAAATGCACGTCCCAACCCCGTCCCCGATTCCATTTTTTAAATAATCAATATATATTACACTTCTTTTTATATTTAAATTCTAAAAATAATTAAAAGTATTTATAAAATCGATAATTTTTCTGGAGGACATCTCTCGGAACCAAGAACGATGTGGAGACGGAGACGAAAAATTTTCACGAGCCTGAGAATGAGAGAGAGCATCCTCACTCACACCCACACTATCTCTACTCTACATAAAATTTTCTCTCTCTAATATGTATTTTCAATATTCTAACTTTTTAAAAACACAAAAYTAAAAATGGTTACCAAATATRTTTCCTTAATATTTGTCCATTAAAATGCAATTCTCGCTATAGCTCTATTTGTCTAAGTAATTTTTTTTCTCTTTTTCTTTTCCTCGACTATCTCGACTCTCTATATAACTTTTCTTTCACTCTTCTAATTTATCTCCCTCTCTCAAACATATCTCTTTCTAACTTTTATTTTTCACTTGTAACTTATCTTTGTCTCTTTTAACTTATATTTTCCTCCCTAACGTATCTTTATAATTTTCTACTCCCTAACACATTTCTCTATCCTTTTAGCCTTTTTTGTCTCTTTTTTTTTTCGAACTTTTTTAAAAGAAAAAAAGAAAGAGATTTTACCTTGACTGCAATTTTAAAGAGACGTGGAAAGAAAGCCTACGGGAGTCGTTTCTAGCATTGAAAACCGTCTTTACATTGAATGGTTTGGTATATAATTCATACCTTAAATTGACCGCAACTTCTGTATTTATAATTGATTGCATTATTGCTCCTCTAGTAGATATTAATGGTATTCTTGAAACATGTTACTATTTTACACACTAGTCCCATTGACATCATCATTTCCATCGATATTTCTGAGCATTTCAAACTTTGATTTAGAGCATGTTTAGAAGTGATTATTTTGACATAGCTAAAATCACTTTTACAATTTTATAAAATCAAACTTTGATTTAGAGCATGTTTAGAAGTGATTTTGACATAACAAGCCAATTCTTTTTAATATTTTCAAAACAGAAAAAAAATACTATAATAAAAATTGAAAATTGGGGATTCAATAGGTTGAATTTCCCAATATTTTTGAGGTGATGAGTTTATTTTCGAATGCCAAATTAAATTCAAACAGATTTTTAATGATTTTATGTCACTCATGATTATTGCTCATTATTTACYTAAAAAATAATCATCAGTAAAACATGGAACAATTTAAAATATTTTTATCATTATTAATTTTTTATGAATACCATTTTTTTAAAACTAACATGGGAAAATAAATCATTGTTAATACCTTATCTATACACAAAACACTCTCGAATTCAATTTTTTTTTTTTTGTGCATATTAACTTATTCATGCATTTGGATGATCAAGATTGGTGTCATTTTTCTCGTATCGAGAAGAAAATTGGCCGCTCTGCATCTTAAACCCATAAGGACAAAAATAATAATAATGGAGTGACATGATCGGATGGGGCCATGGCCTGCATTATTTTACTTAGATCAAAGGCCAGTGGGTGAACAGCACGTGAATTGCATGGCTTTTCCGATAAACCTTTCCAACGATGCTCATATATATAAAATATATGTATATATTTTGTAMATGTTAAATATATAAAAGAAAAATATGGACCAACRTCACCCTATAGYTCATCCATSATATTAATTGACATCTACTTCTTCTYTTGAGATCGAATGTTCGAACCCCATATCTATCACCATGAGATCAAGACATGAATGTAATAAAGTATTTAGAAAAAGACGTAAGGAATATCAACAAGAAAAGCAATAATACAGCTAAAAACACAAAAAATAAGTATGTGTTTTCAAACCTAACATAAATTTTGAAACTTTTACAACAAATAGTATAATCCAAAGCAAACTCAATCAAATGTAATATAAAACCCAATAAAAAAAGTCACATTTATACTCTATTTTTTTAGAAAAAGAAAATTTGTAACATCTTTAGAATAAGTATTCATTTTACGTTATTTATTCTAAATATTACATTGTAATTAATGAGATCAGCCTTTTTTTTGTTTTTATTACTGATATTGTACATTTTATAATATTTATAAAAATAATTTATTTTAAAGATCAATTACAAAAAAAATAAAAAAGAAACTAGTAAAAGTATAAAAAAGAATACGGTAGTTTTCGTAATATGGTAATTTGTATTGTTTAAAAAAAAGGGTAATTTGTATAGGGCATATAAATTCAATTCATGAAAAGTTTAAGAAAAAGTGGCAAGTATGGTTATAATTATGGACGATTTGAGGATAAAAATTACCACAATTTWAACAAATAGTTTCAAAATAGTATTTTCATTATGGTATTAAATTTTTGCCAAGATAATATTTTCCATTGACATAATATTTTCATTGACATATTTAGCTATATGTCCACAGGTTCAACATTAATACTAAGWGTGAATCAATACAAAGAGTGAATCAATATTTTCATAGTATCACTAAAAATGGCAAAATTAAAAAATATAAAAAATACCACTAATATGGACATAACTTTAATATTAACAATTTTTAACTTATTTGAAAAATGATAAAATCATGTTTTTTTTAAGTAGGTAAAATAATGTTCATTTGTTAATTTAGGGCCACTAAAAATACCATTTTAGTTTCTGGCGTATTCTTGTTTTTAGTTTTTGGTTTTTTGTTTTTAACCATATGTTTGATAACCTTTTTGTTTCTTGTTTTTAAAAAACAAAAAACCAAAACATGTTTGGTAACCATTTTTAGTTTTTTATTTTTAAAAAGTTAGAAAATTGAACATACATATTAGAGAGAGAAAATTTTATGTAGAGTAGAGATGGTATGGGTGCGAGTGAGGATGATCTCCCCCATTATCGGGCTCGTGAAAATTTTTAGTCTCCGTCTCCACCTCGTTCTTGGGTTCGAGAGATCTTCTCGAGAAAAATTATCGGTTTTATAATTGTTTTTAATTATTTTTAGAATTTAAATATAAAAAAAGTGTAATAAATATATATTAATTATTTAAAAAATGGAATCRGGGACGGGGACAAGCTCGGGACATGCATTTTCTACTTTTGGGACTCAACCCTATGGAAATCTTTGTCTTCCCCTCATGTACAAACATGAAAATAGAGATGTAAATAAACTTTTGGAAGATAAATTTTACAGAGATAAATAAAAATATTTAGAAAAAAAATAGGTTGAGAAAACTTAAAGACAAAAAGAGAAAAATTTTGGAGAAAAAAATAAAGTCGAGAGGAAAAGATATGTTAAAGAAAAAAAAATTTATAAAGAAATAGAAAAATTACAGCGRAAACAAATTTAGAGATAAAAACAAGATTCAAAATATAAYTTTTATATAAAATAAATAAAAACAAAGATAAATAAAAGTTAYAGTGAAAAAGAATTGGATGAGAAAATAAAATATAATTTTTAGAAGAAAAAATAGATTATGGAGAGACAGAAAAATTATAAAATATAAAATTTTCGGGAGAAAAAAGTTAGGAAAAATATTAATTTTTTAAAGAGAGAAATGAAACTGGTCTATTAGAAAAAGAACAAAAATACAAAAAATGTTCGAGAGAGATAAATAACAATAAATATTCAAAATATGAAAATTATAAATATAAGAAAGAAAAAAAAAGTTRAGTATTAGAGGAAGAAATAAGACATYGAAAAACAAAAGCCTTTTTTGAAAACTACTTTTTCTTGTTTTTAAAATTTACATAGAATTTTGAAAAACAAAAAACAAAAAATTGAATTGGTTATCTTTTGAAAAACCAAAATCAAAAACAAAAAACCAAATGGTTATCAAATGGGCCCTTAGATATTTGTTATACATTTATTTATTTTTATCAACTTTCAAAAAATATCGATATTTTCATTGATGCCTCATTTTATCCACCTCTATATTTAAAATCTTAAAATAAAGATAGATTTGAAGCTCGTAAATTTAGATTTTAGACACGTTGAGTCATCATCATGATTTGAAAAATATATCAATTTGGATTGATTTTATTTGGATTGATTTTCATTCCAATTCATTCCCATTACAACTACGAGTAGATAAATGGGGCSCGGGTGTGATYCCATCACAATAATTTATTAAATTTATGTTACTTTTCTCCATTTGAAAAATAATTGAATGTGATCCATAAAAAACCTCTCTCTCTCCTCTCTCCATTTTTCCAACTACCTCTCTCTCTCAAATAAAACAAAAAGGAAAACTTCTTTTATCTCTTCCCTCTCCTTGTTCTCTCCCAATTTTCTGTTCTCTTTAAAAAAAACCTAGTTCACTCCTCTTTTATGTGCATCTCCAAATCATGCTACACATAAAAGTATTATTATTCAATGTATGATTAATTAGAAAATTTCATATACCGGTGTAGCATGAATATTATTTTCATAATAGTTATTGTCTGTCACGTCAGCATTCTAATTGAATGATGTAGAATTCAATAACATTATAAAATATTATTTATGAAAAAGAATTCATAATATTAAAAGGAAGAGTCTAAGTACGATGGGATGGAAATGCTATGAATGTTTGAATGATGTGGTACCTCTAGTCACTTAGTCAAATCAAATCACAATTTTTAGTTTCTCTCGTATATTGATCGTTACAAAATTTAATCGTCATATTGTTGTAGTCTTTTTGAATAATTTTTTTTGTCATCGGAACCTTAAAATTTAAAATCTTCCAATGTTCCATGAAAAATAATCTAGAAATACCCAACAAATATGATGCACCCTTGTTAGCCAAGGAGGTAATAATTTTGTTATCACATACTCTTCCATCGTAGATCCAATCGTACTAAAAAGAAGAGTTTTATTCTAATTAAAAAAAGGCGCTATAATTAAACRTTGAATCCTTGTCGGGTAGTGAATTATTTTTTGTTTCATTCTAACTTCTGAAGCATGGACAAAAAAACAAATAATTCTCAAAATGAAATTCGAAATGCAAATGAAATGAAGAAATTTCTTTGTCAGCATTAAAAATTAAGATCTTCTGATGTTACACACCRTTACAAGAACGTAAGAGTTCTATTATAAATGATACCTATAATTCTCGTTTTAGTGTTTAATCTTTTAAAATTTTCAAATTTACCTCTAATATATATAAAAAACTCTAGGTTTTTCTCAGAAAAAAAATGATTAGCATTCTTTAAAGAGTTTAGTGTACCTTTAAATTTAAATTATTGTTTTATTAATACATTTGGACACGTACGTGATACATAGATAATGCTACTTGATAMGTAAAACCCAATTCGTCAATTAACAAAATTCGACTCACTCATTAACAATTTTTTCTAGTTTTTCAAGTAGCATGTCCACAAGTTCAAATGTGCCAACAGAACAATTATTTAATGACACATTTTAATTGACTCTCTCGCTCGTAAACATATAAGTTAAAGAAAGTTCGGAGAGGAGAGAGGAAAAAGGAAGATCATGGGTGTGGTGGAAGAGTACTTGCCAGAAATGGCCATGGTTGGTGTTCAGCTCACTTACGCTGTAATGACTCTCATCTCCCGCGCCGCCCTCCTCCAAGGCACGAGCCCTCGAGTCTTSGTCGTCTATCGTCAAGCCATTGCCACCATCGTCTTTGCACCCATTGCTTACTTCTCTAGGTTTTCATTCTCAAAACTTCTCTTTCCCTATTTTTCTCTTCTCTCTTCTYTCTTCTCTTTCTTACATATTTTTGGCCATGGCAGGCCTAGATCCACGAGGATCTCCTTGAACTTGAAGAGCTTTTCTCTCATATTTCTCGCTGCTCTAATCGGGTATGATTCATAATGCTCTCGCAAAAATCTTCCTAAATTAAGTCTATCCAATGGTTCTTGATCTTTTAAGTAATTGTATATATGTACTCTCAATAATGGATTAAAATAGATCCATTAAGTACTTTTGTAAAAACCCATTTCAGATGCAATATATTAATAAAACAATAATGAACCATGATTTATTTGAGAATACTCAAAATAAAGAATTTTGAAAGATTATTAATTACCCTAGACGACCATTAGTACCCAATTTGTATATATTTAGCCTTATTTCTCATAATTATTCCTCTTCTTCTCATCTTTGAGAGATTTGGATAGGGCAACAATAAATCAGAACGCTTACTTTGAAGGAATTTTGTTAGCAACCTCATCGTTGGCGATAGCGATGATGAATCTAATTCCGGCCATTACATTTGTGATGGCTACCATTTTCAGGTAAGTTGGTGAGATTACATTATACCATACTTAACATTTGAGTTAGTAGTAATTTAACAAATTAACGGGCGCTTGTAGAATGGAGAGTGTGAAGATAAGAAGCTTGAGGAGCATAGCGAAGATGGGAGGGACAGTGATCTGTGTTGGTGGGGCCATTTGCATGGCCCTTCTGAGGGGTCCAAAGCTTCTCAATGGCACACGTGGTGATCACGTGGTGAAATCTGCCATAATATTTAGTGTGAAAAGTGAAAGTGATGACACTTGGTTATTGGGTTGCTTGTCTCTGTTTGTGTGTTGCTGCTGCTGGTCAATTTGGCTGATTTTACAGGTATGCATACATATATATAAGATACATATATATATACACACATATATATTCATATATACACATATATAGTTGATGTTATATGAAGATTATATATATATWTTTTGATGTTATATGTTTAGTCTTCAAATATTTAGAAGGGTGTAAGAGTTTAACCGCTAAACTTTAAACTTTTAAATTTTGTATGGGATACGTTTGTGAACTAGAAAAAAAAAAGTTTAATATAATAAGTCAACCGACTTTCAATTTTGTATTTAATAATTAATGAATTTATTAGATTTTTTTTTTTAAAAATTAGATATTTATTAGAGCAAAATTATTTTGCATATTTATTAGATATAAAATTAAGAATTAAAAAATTTCCAGGGATGAAAATTTTATAATACTTTTTTACAAAAAAATGCATTAGAGGTAGCTACAATGTGGTGTGGTCTCATTCAATAATAATTTTTATTTATTTATTTATTTTTTTGAAGGAAGTTGTCTCGTTAAATAATTTTTCCTATTTTACACTTTTTAAAATTTAATAACTTCTTAAACACGATATTGAAAGTTTAGTTACTGTGAATATCATTAAACTATATAAAAAAAGTTCATTGATTGGCCGAAATTGGAGGGAAAAAAAATCTTGGTTTCATGGTGTTTTTTTTTTGGAACAAATATTGTTGATTTTGTACTTAAAAAAGTTGCTTTGTTCAAGTTCGTGGGACTGTTTTGAAAGTTGTTTTTGAAAACTACTTTTTATTCTTTTGTTTTTGTTTTTGTTTTGGTTTCGTTTCTTTTTCCTTCTTAATTTGTTTCGGTTACTGGCCTATTTTCTGAACTTGTTTTTTCATAATTTCCAAAGTAAGGTTTTGTAAATAGTTGGTTTGATTGGGAATTGTTTTCAAAATAATTTCATGTTTTAAAGAAAAAAATCTAGTGAAAGCCATGTTGGAAATGTTGTTTTCTTAAAAATTTGTTTTTTTTCCTGAATTTCTAGAAGAAAAAATTACAAATCGATTGATCATAATCACTCTTAATTCTTAAAAACAATTTTGCTAATTAAATAAACTCCAATCACCCCTCTCAAATATTATTTCATAGAACAAGGAATTCTTATTAACTTTTCCTTTTTGCACATTTAGATTTTGGGTAAGATCCCAATACAAAATAGATTACAAAACAAAAAACAAAGAAATTGTTGTTTCTCGAGAACAAAAGACTAAATACGAAAGGGTTAATATTATGAACCAGGTACCAGCATTAGCAATCTATCCCGACAACTTATCTTTCTCAACATGGGTGTGTTTCTTTTCCACGATACAGTCAATCATCGTTGCTCTATTGGTAGAGCGAAACAATTTTGAAGTATGGAAAATACATTCAAGTATTGAAGTGACTTCTTATCTCTTCTCGGTTAGTAAATTGCCCATCTCTTAAATTTGGAGTTAAAAGGAATATTTTGGTAAATTCTAATTGTGTTTCAATATGTTCTTAGGGAATAGTTGGGTCAGGTGCTGCCTTCTTTGTTCAAGCTTGGTGTGTTTCAAAAAGAGGCCCTGTCTTCTCTGCAACTTTCAACCCTCTTGCCACCATTATTGTTACTATTTTGGCTGCTATATTTCTTCRTGAGSAGATTTTTACCGGAAGGTAAATATTTACTTCATTTTTACGTGCTTTTTTTAGTACAACATTTGACGTGGAGAATTGAGGTTACGACTTTTTGATCGGAGGATATATGTCTTAATCAATTCAACTATGTTAAGTTGTCCAACATTTTCATTTAGACACCTTTTTTCTTTTTTAATTTTGACAATTTTTTCGGAATCCTATTGGATTGAGGTTTCATAGCTTCGCTGTGAATGAAAATTTTTCTTTTCGAAAATTAATTTTATGTTGAAATTGAACATGATATTTCACATTAGATCTGAACCCAAATTTTTTAAAAGATGCAAACTCACGTGAAAGATATCAAAATGTAAATATGCAAGATTCACCTCACCTTTCTTTCATAGTATTTATGATTAAAATGAAAATTTTCAATTAGAAGTTGTGTGAAGAATATTATTCCTCTTGTTGTTCATAAGTTTTTGAATAACTTGTTTTCAGTTTATTGGGGGGCGTGGTTGTAATTATTGGATTGTACATTGTCCTTTGGGGAAAAGCAAAAGATTATGCGAAGGAAGAAACCTCAGAGAAGCTAAGTGTTGAAGAAGAAGATAAAGAAGATCAAGAGGAAGGTTGTGAGACAGCTGAGGCAGAGACAAGCCACTCTAAGATTGATTTGGAGGAACCATTTTTGTTTAAATAATGTATGTATACATCCTGTTGACAAGTGATAACTAAGAAAAGCAATTTTTTATTTTGGTGAACTCACATTTTAATCTTAATTAAGATGGTTTTTTTTTTGTCACTGATTCAACTTTTTGGAAGTGCCACGCGTTAAAATTGTCCAGTCACATGGGTCGGGTCATAGAAAGAAGATGATGTTGGTGGTCTTCCTAGACCTCCAGCGCGACTTATTGCTCCCTTGCTAATGCCTCGGACGGAACGTACCTCCGTGTCCGCCCTTTTGGGATTATGTAGCCAAATCAAAAGAGAAATCTTTTTCCTTAAATTGAGAGAGAAATCACAGTATAAATTGGGCGCGGTGAGGCGTATTGCAATTTGGGTAAAGAGTGTCAGCAACATGTGGTGCCTCGTTTTTTTTTTAAGAACCATATGGGGGTGGGAGATCGAACTTACAACTTCTTGGTTGGACATATATGTCAATTACCGCTGAGCTATGCTCACTTTGGTTGATGCCTCGGTTTTACCCGATAATAATTAACATTCAATTTTTTTTTTCCAAATGATTAGCCAAACAAAATTTTCAAATAACTTCTAGGGTGTGGATTCAAACATATTTCCAAAATGAAATCTGAAACACAAACCAAATAAAAAGAACTCATGGTCTCGTTTTTCAACTATTGTTGAGATACTCATAAATGAATTAAATTTATCAAACTTATCCGCTTAAGTTTTTGGTTGAGTGGTGGTTTATTCATCCTTAAGATGGTATAAGTGCGATAGGCTCCATCTTTGGTATGTTTCTCACCTACATTCAACCAAGGTTCCTATCGTTGAATGTAGAAAAAAAAAAAAAAGTCTACATACATGCTATTTTATTTTACCTTATTTTATATTGAATCTCTACTTCTTTCTACCATTTGTTTATAGATGGCAACAAGATTGCCTTCTCCATCCCTATCCCTACCAAGAAAAATCCCTCTTATTTTAATTCTTGGTTTAGCAGTTGGCAGTTAGAACCATCTATTATCTTTGCCACTTTTTATTTTTCACCACAAAAATAGGATTTTTTTTCCCTCTCTCTCTTGTAAACATATAAATTTGAAAATTTGGTGATAGTTTAGGAGAGGAGAGAAAAAGGGTAGGCGATGGGCATGGAAGAGTACATTGACGACAACAATGGCGATGTGTTGGGGCTTCAGCTCCGTTATGCTGTCATGGCTCTCACCTCCCGCGCCACTCTCTTGAAAGGCATGAGCCCTCGAGTCTTCGTCGTTTATCGGCAGGCCATCGCTACGGTCGCTGCTGCACCCATTGCTTATTTCTCTAGGTTCTCGTCCTCAAAACTTCTCATTCTCTCTTCTCTTTCTCTCTTATATACTTTGGCCATGGCAGGCCCAAATCTAGAAGGATCTCCATGGACTTGAAAAGCTTTTCTCTCATATTTCTCGTTGCTCTTTTCGGGCATGATTTACAAGATTATGAGATGACTCTTCTTCTTTCTTTTCATCTAGGCTAAGTATGTTGGATGGTACCTAATTCTCTATTTTATTTTTATTATGGATTAAAGATTTTTAGTTAATCTATTGGTTTTTTTTTTTGACACATGAAACCAATTTGTCTATCAATAAGAAATATACGCATCATACATGTTAAAGAATAATACTTCCATGGTGGCTTAGGCAAGAAATTTTTTACACAAGTGGGAGAAAAAAAGAGACTTTTTCTATTTTAAAAAGTATACGGAGCCACTCACTAGAAATTTAAATTGTCCAATCAATAGGAAAGTATTATTCGTAGGTTAATAAAATTTAATAATATTATTGAAATTTTGTTAACAAAATTTAATATTTGTTTTAGCAAAAGAGGTTAATTAAGAATTTTTAATACATTAAAGTGTATAAAATTGAGAATTTTAAAGATAGAAAGTAGAAATTGAGAATTATCCAAATGAGGGTCATTTTGTATGTTTAGGGTTCTTTTTTTGTTCTTCTTTTGATTTTGGGGACCATGATAGGGCAACAATGAACCAAAACTTTTACATCGAAGGAAATTTCTTAGCGATCTCATCAATGGCGACGGCGATGACGAACCTAATTCCAGCAGTGACATTTGTGATGGCTATCATTGTCAGGTAAGTTGGTGGAATTATATCATACAGTAGTTAAACTTTTTGAATTTAGCGACGATTTAATAAATTCATCATGCAGAATGGAGAGCGTGAAGATACGAAGCTTGAGGAGCGTGGCGAAGATAGGAGGGACAGTGATATGTGTGAGTGGGGCCATGTGCATGGCGTTTCTGAGGGGTCCAAAGCTTCTCAATGGCACACAAAGTTTTATGGTGAAATCTGAAATAATTGGTGTGGAAAGTGAAAGGGATGATACCTGGTTATTGGGTTGCTTGTATCTTTTTGCGAGCTGTGTTGCGGGTCAATTTGGCTCATTTTGCAGGTATATATTTCGTTAAATTACATGTTTCGTCTCCAAATTTTATCAAAATCACGTCTCACGCATGTGTTTTAACTTTCAAAAGAGTCTAATAAGATTACGAGTTTTCAATTTTATGTCTAATAAATTTTGACCTATTTGACATTTTTCTAAACTTTAGAGACTTAATAGACATAAATTGTCTATTAGCCAGATCAAGGATTATTATTGACACAAAATTTGAAAGATGATAGCTTCTTAGATATAACAAATAAACGAAAACCGAGAAATGATCATACATATATATATAATGAAACAGGTACCAGCATCAACAAGCTATCCCGACAACTTATCATTGACAGTATGAATGTGTTTCTTTACCACGATACAAATCAGTCATTGTTGCTCTATTGGTAGAACAAAACAATCTTGAAGTATGGAAAATACATTCAAGCATTGAAGTGATTTGTTATCTCTTCTCGGTAAGTAGTTTGAATATATATATATATAATTTATTTTGCCCATGTTCCCAATTTTAAAGTTAAAAGGATGATTTTGGTATTTTGAGAATGAAATTGAGTTGTAATTGTGTTTGGGTTTTAGGGAATTGTTGGGTCAGGCATTTCCTTCTTTGGTGTATTTCAAAAAGAGGTCCTGTCTTCCCTGCAATCTTCAATCCTCTTTCTACCATTACTGTGACCATTTTGGGTGCAATATTTCTTCATGAGGAGATTTATACCGGAAGGTAAACCATAATTGACTTCATTTATAGATGCCATTTCCTTTTATTTTCAACATCATAAATCTCATGCCACCAATTAGGGGTAGGCGTTTTTCTCCCGATATTTGAGTAAGGTGGAAATTATTTCTCCATTTAACTACGATCGAGAATTTTTTTCACTGCTCGCTCTAATTTGGAGACTTTATCTGCTAAGTTATGTTTAGATTGACAAATTTTCATTGAACTTGATCTTTTATATCTTCAAATCTATTTGAATTTAAAGATAACATACTTTATTTAGAAGCTTTTTTTTTAGTTCTAGACATTGACCCACCAATTAGGATGGCCAATTTTCTCCAGTACCTAATTGGATTGAGATTTCTTTAGGTCCACTTTGAATAATGAAAAGTTACCTTTACAAAAATTCATTTTGTGATGAAATTGAGGAAGGAATTTTTCATTTAGACCCCAACCCAACCTTGTCCCTACCTAATTAACTATCATCTCAAAATTTTGAAAAGATGCAAACTTACATGAAAAATATCAAAATGTAAATATATAAGATTCACCTCACCTATCTCTCATAGTCTTTATGATTAAAATGACAAATTTGAATTAAATAAGTTGTGTGAAGAATATATTATTCCTCTTTTTGTTCATAAGTTTTTTAATAATTTTTTTTTTCAGTTTATTGGGGGCATGGGTGTAATTATTGGATTGTACATTGTACTTTAGGGAAAGTGAAAGAAGAAGATGAAGACTGTGAAGCAGCTGAGGCAAAGCCAAGCCATTCTAGAAAAAAGAAAAGAAAATAAAAGAGTAAGATACAACATGTAGATTTTGTAATTTTTTATTTTTCAACTTTTTGTTTTCTTTTGTTTTACTTTTTTGGAAGTTTTAATCTTAATTGTTGAGTTGTTTTCAACCAGTTTGATAACCATTTATGTTTTTAGCTCTTGATTAAAAAAAATTATATATGTTTGATAACTATTTAAGTTTCTTTGTTTAAAAAATATATATAAATTTTTGGTCTCCTGGAGTTTAAATGAGTTTTCATTTGTATTATTGAATTTTATATATTTTTTAAATATTTAAATCTTATTTTGGTAGTTGAATTTTTAAATCTTTTATTTTAATATCTAAACTTTGCGTAAATTTATTTTAGTCATTGGAGTTAAATTTTTTAATTAACTATTTAACATAAACTTCAAATAGCCATGTCTTTCTTTCTTTTATTATTATTATTTTTTTCATTAGTCGATTGGTAGATATTTGGAAGGACAAATGTTTCAAGCCATCTCTATGTAATAAGTTGCGTGTTGAGATTTTGTTAGATGATTAATAAACATTTAACGATGAGGGTTAAAATAGTAATTTTTGTAAAAAGTTGATAACCTAGAAGATAACATTTGAAAATTGAGGGACTGCAATAATATTTGAAAGTTGAGAGACAACTAAAATGGACACGTTTGTTTCTTAAAAAAAAAAAAAAAATTTGGAAACAAATAAATTTTGAATCTTTTTGTTAAATTAAGAAGTTTACTATGACCTTATCTAAAAGAAAGGTGGATCTTTTATAGTTCAATATGCTAGGTGAAAATTTGAAACATCTAACCTTAACATAGATATGATATCATAACTAATTGACCTATATTCAAATTAATTTGTTCTGCCTTGGTTTCACCCTTCACCTTCACCGTATTTGTTCCTATGTTCACCCTTGCCGTATTTGTTCCTCCATTCACCTTCACCGTATTTGTTCCTTCATTCACCTTCACCGTATTTGTTCCTTCGTTCACCTTCACCGTATTTGTTCCTCTGTTCACCCTATTTTTACAATAATAGAGAGAGAGTTGTTTGACTATTATTGAAAATTGAAAGTTATTTGACCATTTTTAAAAATTACCTATCTTAAAGGACTATATCTATTGTTATCCCCAATTTTTTTATTAATCAATCAAATCAAGTCTCTTAGAACTTAAACTTCTCTCATTCTTAGAGAGAGAGGCCCAATATAGAGTGAGAGGTTGGACCATTAAAGCCCAATAAACAAAGTTGGCTCATGGATCAGTTCAACCAGATTGGGCTGCAAGTTGGGCTTATATGCCAATTGCACATGACCTGTATACCAAATATATATAGATAATATAGCATTATAGGGTCGAGATCGGAACTTTTGACCTATACGAAAAGTTACTAATGCCTTAGCTACTAGACTATTCTCGGATTAGCACCTATATATATGTATGTATATGTATGCATGTGCACGGAGTAATTGATCTATATTTGAAGAGGTTGTGAGTTTGATCCCCACCTCCACATATTCTGTTAAAAAGCAAGGTAGATATATATTTTTATAGCACCTATATTTATATAGTAATTAGTTTATAATTAGTTTAGATTTTTTTCCACCAAAAACAAGTCCACCAAATATGTTCAATTTTATTTTCATTTTTTCTTAAAGAAGAAAATTCAATCAATTTATATGATTCAAAATAACAAAACATTTCATCTATTATAATTCAACTGAAGATATTTGTAATCTTCTTCTTTAATTATAAGTT
Source organism: Momordica charantia (assembly GCF_001995035.1). Next base: position 110,631 of record NW_019104587.1, read on the forward strand.
TAAATCTTCACTTCATCTTTGAATTTTTAATACTAAAAAAAATAACAATCTAACATATTTCTCTCGATAAAGATTTATTATTGTCTTAACTCAATTTTTTTAGTGCTAACACATGAGTGTGGGAATTCGAACTCACAACCTTTTGTCAGACATAGATGCCTTAACAGCGCTCCAATTGGCCTTAATTTAATTACTTTGACTTATTTTTATGGTATTGATTATTTTAGTTGATAAAAAAAATGGAATAAAGTTATGAACCTTGGACTTTTTGATCTCAATGACATGTCTTAACTAATTAAATTATGTTCAAGTTGATAATTACTATTTATTGTTAAATAAATAAGACTCTAATAGAGACCTCGATAGGTGGACTACCTTCTTTAGTTTGTTTACTTAATTAGAATGAGAATATAAAAAGGGATTGAGATGAAGAATAATATTATTCTAAAATTCTAAAATTAATCGAATTAAAAGTTTGAAAACTACATTGTACCAACCTAATATTTTGGGGGAGATTTTAAATATTTTAAAGACATTGTAAAATTTCCTTTCTCAATCTTTAACTATCTATTATTTCACCGCTCTACAATTAGAGAGTTATCTTATCTTGAAGGTAAGGTCAATCATTTAAATGTTTGTTGTTGTCCCAACGAAAACAAAAAGTCAAAGATATTTCAAATATTGCGTTTAGACTATAATGTCGTAGATTATAATATTTGAAAAGAAGTTATAACAACAAAATATATACGTTATAAATCAATCAAATGTCTTCCTCCCTTAACTAAAATTTTAGGAAATCTAATCAAATGATTCGACTAACTAATTAATTAGTTTAGGAATCAAAATGGAAGCCTACACTCAAGAAAATGAAATATGAGAAAATTTAAATTCTATATACTATATCGAATGAGTATATATGAAATAGGTCCTATATATTTAGCAATTGTTTTATTTTAAAGAATACTTGTGAAGTCATAACTCAAATAAAAATAAATAAAAAATTAAAAAAAATTACTTGATTAAAATTTATGAAAAG
>NW_019104587.1:111861-150928 GCF_001995035.1 Momordica charantia
TAAATTGTACAAAAATGTCTTTTTGTAGCTGGTTTAATTTTTATCCTCAATATTTATAAATTTTCAACTTTAACCCTATCTTTTAATTTGTTACTAATAGAAAAACTCCGTTAAAATTGAACCTTTTAAAATTTTATTCGAAAAATTAAAATCTGAGTACATAAGTTAGCAGCAAAACTGAAACCAAATAAATTATACAAACTGCATCTAATATATGTGGTTGGTTTTAATTTTACTGTAAATATTTTGAAAGTTTCAATTTTATCCTCAATTTTTTATTTTCCATTAGGCATTTAACCAAAATTTGGGAACAAATGATAACATCGAAGGCAAAATTGAAACCAAACCACACAAGTTAGTGAAAATTTTGTATTATTAAGCCAAATTTTGTTAATTAGAAATTAACTATGGATAAAATATGTACGAGTGAATGAAACTAACCACCTCCTATACGATCAAAAATTAAAGGTGACTTAATTATTTTCCCATTCATATGAACTCAACTATAACGAGAAGGATAACATGATGAAGAACTTGATCGTTATGACATTTTGAAAATACAAAGATTAGATATAGTTAAATAAAAATTTATCTACTATTTTAATCATTCTACTTTCGACTTTGGCTTATTTTGGTCAATTTATTTTTAAAACGTTCATTTTAGATTCTTTCATCTTTTGTTGATTTTAACTACTCTAAAAAAGTAACCAATTTTGATATCTATTTGCAAATTTTAAACACAAATTTTATACCTAATAGAAACCCTTAAATATAAATTTACGACTATATTTCAAAAAATTTAATAAGTGAAGTATAAATGCTAAAATTATGATGGAAAGAAATGAGATCTTTTTAAAAGTATTTGTTTTTTTAATGAAGTCAAATAGTGTTTAGACCTTAAATAAAATATTTGTAAATTGACATTTCTTTTGGTTCGACTGGATTCAATAATTATAGAGATGTGAATTGTTGATGATAGAAAATTCCTATTTGCAAAATTTTATTACAAATTTATGTATAATGAAAACTCTTTAATAAAAAGTTATAGTTACATTTCAAAAAATATATTGAGTGCAGTGTCGTGTTAAAATTATAATAAAAAATTTGAGATGAAAACTAAAATGAAGAGACCAAAACGATCTCTTTTTAAAAGTACAAAAACAAATAAACGATTGTTTTGGAAGTACAACAATTAAAATAAACAAAAGTTGTACATTGACCAAAATGAAAAAAAAAAAGTAAAAGAATATCAAAATCGAAATAGTATTTTAACCCTTCATTTTTTTGGAAAACTTTCAACGATAAAGGAGACGAAAAGCTGTGCAAAGTAAAAGAATAAAAAGTCGCCAACTACTACTATATTAAACGAGCGCTAGACCCAAAAATTTAAAATTAAGTCAAAATATATGTATGGTACATTATTATTTTTGTATTATCGACTGCAACCATACTTAATTATATGGTATATAATTTTAAACGATGTGGCAAAATTCATTAATCTTATCGCACCTTTGTTTGACTTTTATTTTGGTTTACTTTTCTTCTCTCAGTTAATCTCTCTTCTTCTTTTTTTTCATTTTTTATTTCTCATTTCTCACCATAATAATTGAACTAGAAAGAATGGATTATTATTCAAAGCCAAAGTACTTTATTCTCCTCTAGTTCAGTCATCTTCTTTCCCTTATCTTCTCTCTTTTTTTTTTCTGTCCCTTTTTTTGTTTTTGATAAAATTTTTATTTCCTTTTTAAAGTTGAAAGTTAAATATGAAATTCAGAAGAAGACAAGAAAAAACCAGCTGCCTCTGTGAGTCCAAAATGGGTTTGAATAATACCTAGTACCCCCAGCTCACATGCTCCCAACCCAATCACACGTGGCCACATATCCAAATAAATGACATGGCACCACCACAACCGTTGATGGTTTAATCATGATTTGATGATGTTGACTAGTTGACTAAGTGGGGGGCCCACTTTCACAACATCCAAACCCCATCGCACGTGGCTTCCCATGGTAGGCTTGGTGTCTTGTAGCCACACGGGATAAGCCAATCCACATCCATTTTTTTTTGTTTTTTTGGTAAACCAGATAACAAAAGTTTTTTTTTTTCTTTTCCTTTCTTTTTTCATTCATTCCCAAACCACAGAATTTTGAGATGGTTATGCGTGAAATCATCAAAACAAACTCACATGAATTGATATGGGTCCAACCATATCTTAGGTCAAATTGTTTGAATCAAACTTCTCAAYCAAATCATACCTAAGTTGATCGGATCTGATCGAGTCGATTCAATTGAACTGATCCGATGAGACTCCCTCTATAAATAAGAGAAGAGACATAAGTGTCTAGTACTCTCTCCTAACTCAACTTTTTACTTACTTCGACGAAATTCATTGTTAATTTAGGTGTTGTAGTGTGTTACACTTGACACCAGATCGATGTACAGATTTTTTTGTGTGCAGGTGTTTGTCGGAGCTATTGATGCAGAAGACGAAAACTAAATTCTTGCATCAATACAGATAAACATGGTTTTCCTTTTTTTTTTTGGAGGAAATAAGATCAATGACTTTGACCCAAAAAAAAAAGTAGAAATTAACAAGAGAACTTGGTGATGTAATTGCGTTTCTAATAATTACACTTTCCTTAAATAGACGAACACTTTGTTATTACTTATTATATAGGAAAGTTCCATTATTTTTTGTTTATTCATTTGATTGGTAATTCAATTTCCACTTCTATGAGTTTAGTGACTACCAATTTAGTTTTTTCTTCTTCTTCTTCTTTTTATTATTTTTATTTGAATAATACACTGTTTAAAAATGCATTTTAAAAATATTCTTGGTCAAAATTTCACTAAATGAGCTTAACTTTAAAATATTTATGACGAAAATAGAAAGATGTTTGTGATAGATGGAAAGAATTCAGAATATATATGACATTAGATGGTAGTCTAAGAGCGACCAAATTAATATGAAGGGATTATACTGCTCTTAGAAAATGAGAGAAACTAACCTTTTAAATTTGTTTGATAATGATTTTATTCTATTTTATAAGACTAAACTTATTTTCTAATTACATTTTCATTACCTCATCTTTTCACTTTATAAAGTCAACTTTTACATCTTAACCGGATCTGAAAAAAGAAAGGTAGGTATTTTTAATTGTTTTTATTGATTTCAAAATTGACTCGGATTTTTTAAAAGAGATTAGAAGTGTATTACAAAACTAAAAAAATAAATAAATAAACAAAGATAGTGAACAAGCATTATTTTTAACAACCAAAAACCAAAAACAAAATCATAAAAAATGGACTAGCATGATGTGTTCATCTTTTTTTCCTTTGAACCCTTAAACCTAAAATAGCCCTGGTAGAAATAAGAAAAATAAGATACATAATAGCCCTCTAATTTCTCTCCTGCAATTTAAATTTCAAAGAAAATGTTTGATTTATGGTTTTTAATAAAGTTCGGATGGTATGAAATCATGATGTTTGAAATATCGATTTTGTATAACTTGTTTTTGGATGATACAAAAGAAAAAGTTTATAAGAATTTAGAGTTCATATAACATATGTACGTGTTAACTTCTAGGTTTTATGATCGGTAAAACTTAATTTATATTAATATATTTAAGTTTACATAGTTTATGAGATAAACAAAGTCAAATATCATAACTTAGGTAATACAAATCTAAATCATGTATTTAGACATTTCTTTTAAATTCAACGAGATGCAACAATTTGATCAAACTAAATCATTGGACCCATTTTACATTTTCCTAAAGAAATGAAAATAAATAAACAAAAATAAGTATAATATGAGGAAGAAACCAAAAAAGTGAGTTTGAAAATTCCATGTATGGTTGAAAAGAGTGTGAACACACAAGGTCGCCATTGGAGGTATGACCTACAATAATAATAATGCAAATTAAAAAAGTAGAGAAAAGAAAAATGAAGAGCCAAAAAAACAATAATGAGAAAGAAAAAGAAAAAGAAGAAGAAGAAGAAGAACATCCATATATATGTTTCCAACCATCAACACAATGTCTCTTTTTGAAAAAAAAATGAAAGAAATTAGGCCACGCACGTGTGGCATTAAATTCAAAACCCCACAATGAAATCGACAACAACAATAATAATAATCTCTCTCATATTGGATATGTACCAAACAAATGAATAATAATAATACTTCAAAGTTTATCTCCATCCAATCCCTATTATAGGCTGGTTTCATTTGGCCGCTTTCATTTACTATCCAAAATATACCATATGATATATTATATAATACATGAAAAATGTTTGCACGCGTATATATATATATATATTGTTCATGAAATAATGTCGAAATTTGTTGAATTATATCATATCATATGCATATGTGTGGGCAAAGTATATATGATTGAACCAACATGGATTTAAGAAAGCCAAAATAATGGGTGGCTAGTTAATTACATTATTATTGAGGGTAGATAGGGTGATAGGTGGTCATATAATTCAGTGGGAATATTTCATATATAAATGCTGTCTTGCCAACAAGTCTTTTGAATATATATAGCTTCGTTTCTAGATACTAATTAATTCCAAAAATCTTAAGTACTAAGTATGATGGATGTTAGAAAATACTTTGTATAGTGAATTTTGTGGTTATAAAAGAGTAGGATTTTAAATTGAAAAGAACTTATGAATACTTTTAAGGTCAACCAAAAAGGAAAGAAAAATTATTGATTTTGTATAAATTGTGTGTTATATTGAGGGTACGTATAAATTGTGTGTTAGACTATAAAATTTGAATTTGTGTAGCGATAGATTTAGTTTGTATAAAAGGAGTACATGTCAATTATTGTTGATCTATGTTCACGTTGGCTAAACTAATAGATCTCTAGTTATAGTTGATCTAAATCAAGTTCGATGTTGATTTGACTCAAGACAAGATAGACGTTAACTAGACAGATGGTTGGGTTTGTTTCAAAATTATTATATTATTAGGAGAAATTTGAATTTTCTTTCTCTATTCATTCTAAAAGAAAAAGAACCGCTAAAAAAAAGAATGGAATAGGCCAAGACTATACTATTTGGTAGTAGGGATGCGATTCTCTTGTCACCATTAATTCAGTCCTCATTCAATTGATGAATCCATTTTGTCAACATCTATAACAGTTCACTCTAAGCTGTATAAAAACGTTTTAAATTGTAGCTTTTTTTTAATCCCTAAACCTCTCCCTTTTAATATTAATTTAATTAGTGAGATTTGTCTTTTCATGTTGTATTATGTTAAATTAAATTAGTGTCTTTTTTTTTTAAGTTCCTTTTGGCAACCATTTTGATTATTTTATGATTATATATTTTTGGAACTAATATAAGTTTGTTTTTTTCCTTAGTGTATAAAAACGTTTTTGGAATCTTAGTCAAATTTTAAAACGGAGAAAAATGTAGTTTTGGAAAGGCTTAATTATTTTTTGTTTTTAAATTGGATCAAGATTTTAAAAAAAAATTTTATTTCTAACAAAAATAAATGCCGTCTTTTCCTGTTGAAAACTTTTTTTTTTCCTAGAATTAATGCGATGTATCTTACGCGAGTTGAATCTCCAATAGGTGATACCACAAGACCCCATGCCCTTACCAACATATCGATAAAATACAATATTTCAATTAATAAAAAGAATGTCTCGAACATAGTTAAAAAAAAACAAGGTTTTCATTATGAGTATAATTAAATAGATAAGACACTAATATTACTTTTTTTTTCCTTGAGTTAGAGGTTCGATATTAAAAAAAATTAAATTTATATGAAAAAAGAGTGAGGTACCACGTTCATTGTCCTAATTAAATGAGATGTATACTTACAAAATCATCCATTCCATTCAATATTCTTTTTTTAGTAACAATTTAGAATCTTTCATTTCAAATTTGATGGTTCCAATTTAAAGTACATTGCATGAGACTGGTAGAACATGTCCATCTACACCCCAAAGTGTAAGGTTATCATTTCCAAATTTGCAATCCCTTTCTCCAAATTGAGTGTTTGTTTGAAATTGGCTGCTATATTTCTTCATGAGGAGATGGTTTTGAGAATATAATATATAGTAGAAAATAGAAACACTTTTTTTTTTGTTTTCTTGTGTTTTCTTGAATTTTTTCTAATTTAATTTGCTTACACATAGTCATCCATAGTTAAGTAGAATCTAATTTAAGTGGGTTATATATATATTTTTTTAATGGAAACATATCATATAAGATCAAAACAATCTCTTAAAAATATTTATTTATAAACGTCACTTTCTCTACAAATTTTTATTAATTTTGTATAACAAAAAAAGAATATATATATATATATATATATTTTTTTTTTCTTTTTCTACACAATCATTGATTTTGACAGTCTTTATACATGCATTTGTTTCCTTCACACAAATATTTTGATGCCTAGAAACCAAGATAAGATAGAAAAAGTTTAGATTCTTAAACACGGTTATTAACGGATTTAGAAGGCTGAATGAATTTGTGTAGGGCGAAATTAAAATATCAAAATCTTGGAATATGAGAACGAATGATTTTTTTTTTTTAATAATTTATTTGTATCACTAGTGTTTATTTTATCAAAATTTGAAACTTTACAAGAGTTAGTATATATATAGGCTTGCTGGGTATTTTTCACAATAATTTATATGTAGATTAGCAAACCTTCATAATTTTTTAAAGTAAATTTTTGTATATCTTGAATACAAATTACATTTTGATTAAAAAAATGATACAAATCCTAAGAGATGTAAGCTAATTAATTAAGTAGGCCTCAATATATATATTAGGTAGCTTGGGATTTTGAAACATAGAAATCTTTTATTGGAAGATTTTGGGGGAGCTTTTTTGTAAGCTAGCAACAATAATTTGAGGGATATGCATGTTGTTAAAAAAACACAACGTACGATATCCATCCTACTCTATATTGGTTTCCATGCTAAATATAATCTATCAAATACTCTCTCTCTTCTTCTAAAATATCCTCTGTCTCACCCCTTGCACGTTCTTTTCTAATCGAGAAGATTCAGAAGAAAGCTCCTTTTTAATTCCTGCATGAACATATAGACAAGTGTCTTTTTTTTTTTTTATATAATTCTTGCATGGTCTACTTATCTATATGTTATTCGACCACGCAGGAATTCAAAAGAATTTTTGTTTTAAAGAGGGAAGATTTTTCCATACTTAAATAATTTAACCACCCTCGTCTGACTCTCCTCTGGTCACTAATTAAAATTGGACCACTTAAAAGAAAAGCAAAAAAAATCACTTTTTCTATTTCTCATCCTTACAACTAAATTTTTTTTAATGGTAATCAGTACGATATGTGTACTAATTAGTAAGCATCTAAATATTTTACTTCTAAAATTCATCTCTAAAACCATATATCTCGAGAAAATTTAGAGTAACATAGGAACTAGTATGGATACTCCTTCAATACATCACTGAGAATGTTAGCATCATACTAAAAAATTATATGGATTCACCAACCTCATAATTTGAACAAAAAAAGAAAAAGTATGGTACTCTAGTAGTTGCTTAATTTTTTTCCATATCTCTCCTTGAAAACCATCTTTTTCTCCCTATCTTTCTCTCTCTGTCCAAAAAAAGACCACCTCTCTCTTTCTCCTAATATCCACCCCCTCTTCTTTTCTAAAAAAACCTTCTCTTTCTCCCAAAAACCATCTCTCTTCCTCTCTAAACCCCATCTCTCTCTCTCTTTCCCCTGCAAACAGATGTCGATGTTAAAGATACCATATTGAAAATACAAGACTAATAAAAGTTTATAATCTACATAAATCATAAATTGGTTTTGAGTTGAAATTTAGGAATATTGATATGGCATAACTCAACAAACTAAAAGGAACATCGGGTCTAAAAATTATATCCAGTCAAAATTTATGAATTCTAAAGAATCATCATTTGAACGAAGTATGTTAAAGATTTCACGTCGAAAAGATAAAAAACCAAACAAAAATTTATAATATAGTTGAATGAGTTGTCCGAATATTGATAGATTGGCTGCCTATATAAGCACCCCACATGAAGCATTGAGAAACCCATCTCTCTCTCTCATCAAGGAAGCAAACTAAGGCACGCAAATGAGGTCCATCCAGTCCTTCCGATCAAGAACAAGAGCATCCTCCATTTCCCATCTCAAAGCAAGGAAGAGAAGGCTGAAGCATCACTCCTCCGCCGCCGCCACCACCACGCACAAGAGGCTCCGGGATCTCGAGAAGATCGTAATTCCCGGTCGCCGCCGCCACGAAACCGACCTCAACCACCTCTTCCAAAGAACTGCAGATCACATCTTCGCCTTGCAACTTAAGCTCAACATACTCAAGGATCTCACATCTCTCTATGGCCTCTAAACGAGATTAAATTAAGAGTCTCTATTTCTATCTATCTCTCTTACTTTATGTTAATTAATATAGATCAGTTAGCTTCTTTGTTTGTTAATTAATTGCTACTTAATTCTCTCTGCTCTGTCTCTTTGCAGCCTCTCCCTTAGCCTTAGAGAAACTGTAGTAGTTGTTTCTAATCATTGAGCCAATGGGTAAAACTTCAAAAGTTGTGGGGGGAAAATGGAATCATGTGTTGTTATCCGTTTATGCAATTATTGTTCCAAATGTTATAAGATATAATTTTATTTTTCCTTTTTCATCATCTCCACTAATTGTTCTTCCCAAGGAAAAGAAAAGAGAATAATTGTTATACGAGATTGTTTCTGGAGGGAATGATAGCTCCCCATTCCATAATGATTTTGTTCTTTTTCTAGTGTTGTAATTTTTGAAAAGTATTTTTGTAACTCAAATTTATATTTTACCATTCATGAAATGATTTTAAATCATCGAATATTTGAAATGAATTAAATTGAATTTATTTATTTAGATATTTATTGGAAAAGAAAAAAATAAAAATTTTATTTTTCAATTTTTAAAAGGTGAGGTTTGAATATTTATTACATTTTTTTTCTTAAAAATATTCCTTGAAATTATAAGGCAATAATGACTAAGTCTAAGGCAATAATGATTATGTTGTTAAAAAAATATTTTTTATGATTTTAATTTTTTTGAAAGCTCAAATTTAAACAAAGAAGTTTAGAGTGAATAAGGCTATTTAAAAAAAAATAAATAGTAAAAACAACAAAAAGATTATGACATGCCCTTGGTCTGTCAACAACTAATTAAGTTGTAGACATATTAATCCCGACATAATTCAACCGTCTTGTTATTTTATTTTATTTTATTTGTGAAGCATCTTGATAAGATATTAAAACAACTGTTATTATTTGTTTCTAAATTTATATTAATAGTCCTCATAAATTCAAATTAATAGATGAGGATGACGTAAGAGCGCTGGTCATAGTATAGCTCCATTTATAAAGTGATTGAAAACATGAATATAATTTAAGTGATCAAGAAATTTTGCTCCAAAAAAAAAACTGATCAAGAAATGTACNGAGTGAGGTAATTAATAAAAAAAATTATCAAATAATATATTTTTATTTATGTTTTAGAAGAAAATGAAACTGAGAACAAGAAATCATAAACTTAATTTTATTGTTTCCAAAATTTTTATACAATCTTGAGAACATTTCTAAAAACTAATAAACACAAGACATAAATAATTATCCAATGTTTAGGTTTTTCAATAAAACTGAAAACAAGAAATAAGAAACCACGAGAACTTTACTGGACATATAAAAAAGTATGAAAAAGAAAACAAAAATAATAAAAGAATAATACTAAAGAGTCTAATAATTAATTAATTTAATTATCATCAAAATGTAAATTATTAAGTGGCTGATGGTGGTCTAATTATTAATTTTCTTAGCTTAGCAGCATTAATGAGTTGTGGCCAATTTTTTCAAACTTTTTCAGGTAATCGATCAAATCCACATATAATATAGTCTTGTTAGGCATAATGAAGTGACATGAATCTCACTAATTTTATCTTCTCATAACTATTAATTGACTTAACATCTATTTGTGTTGCATTATTAGTACTCAAAACCAAATAATTAAGCTCACATTTGCTGCTGATAAACCCCATGATTAATGATCAAATCAATATTTAATTATTTTATATCTCAATCAAGTTGGATTTTGATAGGTTAACCATAAACCGCTAACGAGTCATTCAGTTAATGAAAATGAGACTGTTGAAAATGCAACATAGATAAGATGTTACATATAGCGGTAGAAATCAAATAATTGATCGATTAGATTGGGGACTTATCAATTATTTGTCTAATCACCTATACTAAACTAAAAAACTCAAAGTTTAATTATTTGTAACAATTGGCTAATCTCCACCTTGTTAAAATAAAATTAAAGAGACAAATGTTAAAATTTTCTCATCTATATTTTCTTTCATTTTTAGAATTTTTTTTTCACTTGTGTATTTTTTTTAGTTATGTTCTTGAAAAGTTTAGGTAAATTTAAAAAAAAATCAGAAATTATGTTTTCCTTTTAAAATTTGACTAAAATTTCAAAGTGTTTTTAGGCGGTCAAGACTAAGATCCGATAAATAATATTTTGTTTTCTATTTTTAAAATATTATGTCGAGTTACTATTTCTTTTCTCTTTGTTTTTCGGACCTAGTTTCAAAAACATTCTTGAGATTGTGGTAAAATTTTGGAGAAAAAAAAGTTTTAAAAATCTATTTTTTGTTTTTATCAATCGTCTTCGTACAAATCCTAAAAGTTATTAGTAAACTCATTTGAATTCCTTAAAAAAAATAATAATTAAAGTCAAAAGTTTCACATTCTCTAATTTTGGAAGAACAAATAAAACATTTTAAAGATGAAATCTTATTTCATTTTAGAGCCCTTCCAGCTGTAAGGAACAAAATTTGATGAACAAGATTTTGGTTGGACCTTTGCAAAATTTAGATAGAAAAAGAAAAGGGTTGGAGACAAATTACAATGGCTTTAATTAAAGACAGAAATCAACACACACGAGCTTTTTCATTGGCTGTGCAAAAAGACAAGTTTGAATTTAAGCATTTTGACCATTTTCTTCTTTTTAATTAATCTATTAAATGCTTTTAGGTGAATTTTTTTAGATATCACATGCTACCATATTATGTGTTTTTCTATAATTATTTTTTGTCAAATCCGATATTAGTCCTAAAATATGTTTGTTAATTAAGGAGTTTATTTTTAGTTTGCTGTTTTTTAAAATTAAGAAATAAGCATTGCTTTCACTCGTGTGATTTTTTTCTTTTGTTAAGATTAAAATCTAATTAGCTAAATTTTGAAAAGTCAAAAAAGTAAAGAAAGGGGTGGAAGGATAATTTTTAAAAACATATAATACTAAAAATAAATTCGTTATCCAAGAACTATATTTTCACTTTTACTTTTAATATTTTTGGTTGTGTGTTATTGAATAACTTTAATAAAAATTATATTTTCACATTTGTCATAAAATATAAATAGTGTATTTAATGAAAATATTATTGGTAAGTAGACTTATATTTTGAGGCACACATGTATCGAATTTGTTATCATATTTACCCAAAAAAAAAAAACTGATTTAATATTTACATGTAGAAATTTAATGGCAAATTATTGAACTAGCCACGAAAATTAATATTCTTTAAATAGTTATGTTTCAATTTCTCTTTGATGTTTCGTGGCTAGCTAGGAATGAACAATACTTTTATGGTTGATGACAATTATTTTTGTGAGTATTGATATTCTTTTAGTCATATTTGATACTTTTTTAACTAAATTTAGATGTTATTAGGAGCTTAGCTCATCGCTAATATTTATCTCTAATAAAAAAGTTATGAGTTCGAATATCCATATTTGTACTTAAAAAAACCTAAATTTAGACACTTGTGACCTGATTTTAAATGTTTTGTGATCTATTGCGTTTGTCTGTGAACCATTTTTTAATTCAGTTTTGAGGTGAGAGATTAATTTTACTTTTTGTTCAAGTTTGTTTAATTTGATCAACAAAATTAAAAGTTCTAAGTCAACAAAATTTGATCAACTAATTACATGAGTAAAATTACTTTTTACCTCATATAACCAAAATAGATTATATAAAATATACTAAAAAACAAGTATAAAATACAAAGGACCAACATAATACTTAAATTTCTCTTCAATAATGTCTCAATGTAATAGTAAAAATATATTTTGCAATGATGACATGTTAATATTCTTGCTGACTGATCATTACGTGTCCTATTTTCACTAAGTAAATAATTTTGTAGATAAATATAAAGAGATAACTACAAAATATACCCTCGTGGATTAATGTGCATGATTGAAAACACCCCTTCTATAGTGTATAAAAAAGAATCAATCCAACCTAATAATTGAAGGGGAAAAAAAAAAGAAAAAGAAATTCCAATTGATTGGCATTGAAATTAATTGGCCAAAGAAGAAAATGAATACCTAAATTGTTTGCCAACCACAACTGCCCCATCTACTTTTCAACATGAATTATAATTTTTTTTTTTTGGGTCATTTTATTTTTTGTTTTTTTCCCTCTCTGCCTTAAATTAAAATTGAAATTGTAGGAGATGAATGGGTCTATTATTGAAGCTTTGTAGGGTGTAAACCTAAGTTTTAGGAGAGTACTATGGGTCCTATCCATGTGTGCACATGCATGTGTTAGGGTCCGAGCGTGTGCAACAAATTAAAGGCTCTCTCTTTACTTCGCACATTTGACCAAATAAATCTTTTCGAAGGACATCCAATTCTCCATGCGCTGTTTTTCCCTCTTGCATTATTGTATTATTGTTGCTATAGGAATGCCAATAATGTCTGTATGGTTCTAATTGGGTGGGAATTTGAAGGGTTGTGATTCACTTAAAAGGGTGACAAAAGGGAAGGTAAAAAGAGGAGATTTACTCCAAATGTTATGAAATTTTGTTTGCTATAGAATTTCAAGCCTTGGAAATAATGGCATAGAGTAGGGTAAGAAGAGAGTTGAGTGGATGGGGTAGGGCATGTTGAGTTGTGGAGCTTAATAATTTGATTAGCGGGCTTATTTGATTTTTTCCTTCCACACGTTAGAAGTAGATAAGTAATTAAATAACAATAATTAAAGGAATAAGAAATAGGAAAACAAAAAGCTTAACACTACCTTGGGATTACGCACTCAGTCTTCTGCAAAAGAAGATTCTACTATAGTAGGTTCAAGTTTAGAAGAAATCTGGAATAAAACCCAAGAGAATTTGAAAATAATGTTTGTAATCAAGGTTTTAAATTTTGTGTTGCTTGAAACATCGGTAAAATGTCGATGTTGATGGATATTTCTAAAAATATTACAAAAAAAATAGTAAAAAACGTTTAAGTTAACAAATAAGCATTTCACCATTTTTAAATAAGTTAAGAATGATTAATATTAATATTATGAATATATTAGGGATAATTTGTTGATATTTATTATTTTTTCAATACTACGGAAATGTTGATTTATCTCTCATATTGCTGTCAAGCGCATGGACACATGAAAATATTGATTGAAATGTCGACGGAAATTTAATACATCTTTATAATATAGTAGGAATTATTGTCTGTGTACGAAAAGGATTAAAAGTGAGCTAGTATAAATCTGTGTTGATTTTTTTTTCTTTTTTTTATTTGTAAAAGAGGAACCACTTCATCAACAAATATGTGAGAAACATAAATTTAAAAAAAAAACGAAACTAAATGAAAACTCTCCAATTTCGTAAAATTGTAGATGTGTCATAATTATAAACTCTCTCTTTTTTTCCTACTTTTTCTTCTTTCACTTTCGCTTTTATTACTGTTGATCACGGATATGGAACAGGAAATTTAGGATATTCCAAAATATGGGAAAGATGTTTTTGGAAGTAAAAGAAAAAGTAGCCGACTTCATCACTCACATCAAACACAATTCGGGGAAAAGTCAAGGCACCATTAACTTTTGTAGTAAAGATTCTAACAAATAAAACATGCAATAGACAAAAGTTTCTATTTATTTTAGGTTTTGGCATAGTTTGGTAAGTAAGAAAAGCATTGAGAGCCAATAATTCTAACTTTTTGGTATAGTTCAATGGTCAATGAAACAAATTTTCCATCTTTACATCATTCGACGAATGAGCTAGCTAGGTAAAATGTCACCTAAAACACCTAAATTTTAATGATAAAGATGCATAAAACAAAAGAGTGATTAAGGTCAATGATACCACCTTTTTTCTAGGTTAATATATATGGACCCTTCATTATCGAGAGTCTTTCCATTCATCTCACAAATCAGAGAAATATTCCAGCTCCTGGAGCAATGTTGTAAATTAGTTTAATTTGGTGGCACATTTGGCTATAACAAAACCATCGAACTTTTCACATACTCATCAAAATCGCTTTAAAATATTTGGGAGAATGTCACGGTTTCTACCTCTCTTTCGTCATCAAAATCCACTCTTTTTGCAATGATGATCCTTCTATCGTTTCTCTAAATTGGAGAGCTTTTATCTAGGCCTCCTCTTTTTTGGTATGATTCTCACATGCATCAATGATTGTTGTTAGAAAATCATCGAGAAAATCTTGTAATTAAATTATGCTAAGATAATTATATAGTGTATCAAGATCAATTGAATTATGTTCGTATTGACTAACTAAAAGAATATATTATTAATTAGTCGAAATCAGCCGATCATGACCATTGTGATGAGCTCAATGATTGTTGAGATTTGATTGGCTGATTTTATAGGCTGAATAATTTGCTGATGAGCTAGTGTGTAATTGTATATGCAAACCAAAAATTGGCTACATTATATGTATGCGTTTAAGGAAAGCTCATAATAAAGAACAAAATAATATATAGGAAAAAGATTGTTCCTATTGTAGCACGAATTCTGGTCGCGTAGGATAAAAGGAATTTGCGGAATATATTGTGTATATAAATAGAAGCTTTGTATGTTGTATTCCACGCAAAGTGTCAATATGTCGATATTTTCATTTTCATGTACCTATGGGTTGATTTTCATTTTCGACAAAATACGAAAAATATGAACAAAATATAACTAATGCCGCCATAATATTAATATTAATCATTTTTAACTTATATAGAATTGTTGAAATGTTTATTTGTTGATTTTAATATTTTTTACAATTTTTTATAGTAATTATATTTATTATTTCAACTTCTGACATAAGCCTAAGTAACTTTCCTTACTAATCTCTATCCCATATTTATAAGGAAATTTGTAATGGATATGATATATAGACGAAGACAATTATTTTCATTGGTATGAGATATTTTGGGTGAAACAAAAAGCAAAGCTAGAAGGGTTATGCCCAAAGCGAGGAATATCATAAATATATTTAAATATAATTGATTTTTCAAAATCACCACCTAAATGATTTTACTCTTGTTACCGATTTTTCTCAATTGATATGTTTACTTTGGTTTCACTTCAAGTAATTACTCTCCAATTTTGCACTTCCTAAATAATTTTTTAGAAATGTTTACTTTAGAGTATTACATTTAGTAAAATAAAATATGTCATTTAACACTTCTTAACTTAATATGTGAAAATGATAGATACATTGATGGTTGAATAATATTATTGTCATTTTCACTCTTTATATATTTTTATGAAATTTTACAACAAATGACCTGATGAACAACTTAAGCCAAATATTGGTTGGATTTAGATTTTTCATCCATTCACTTTATGAGATCATTTAAATTTGATAAATTGTTCATAATTCAAATAATTGAGTTCGATCTAAAATATCTTTTTCATCTAAATTAATTAAAACCCTTTTTATTTTTAATATTAAAGCTATCTCTACTACACTTAAGGTTGAAAGCTTAATTATAAGATATTTATGAATATTAATACTTGTTTTTAATTAAGCATAGGGTAAGACTGATTTTCAAAAAAAAAAAAAAAAATAGGCTAAGACTACTTGAACTCATGATCTAAATCACGATATACATATATTCTCTAAGTCTTTTTTTTTTCTTTTCTTTTCTAGACCAACTTCAATAGTGTGTAATAATCAAAATAATTATTTCACATCACCCAATCAACAAAGAGAATTGTTGGCTAATTTAATTTTCTCATCTCTTTTTTACTTTGATTTCTATTTATACATGGAATCATTTAAATGAATATTGTGGGAAACCAGACAAATGGATTAGAATTTCACTTTTGCCATTTATAAATTTCAAGAGACAGATCTCACAAAGTGTTTAAATTAGTTCAATAATTTTATAGAGTAATATTCTATTGTACTTGTGCCCCAAAGAAGCATATGTGACTTTAAAAAAATCACATTAAAAAAAATCTAAAATATGTACTAACACTAATTTAATCTCTGAAATTATTGTTGGAAATATCCTAATTGACTTAATTTATCATAAGTTAATAGCTTAAAATTTTACATCATAATTTAATATGGTATCAAAGTAGGAAATTCTAGTTTCAAATTAAAATTCTCAATAGAATCATAAAATTAATAGTACCTGTGTTGAACTTTTCCTAAATCAAAATAATACTCGAATTTATGCGATGGATATATAAACATAACACAACATATGCTAGATATTGACTCTCATTTGAAATTTCCATGGTTAGAGTGTTTTTCATAATTCAATTCCTTGATTTCCACATGCAATTATAAATGGTTGAGGAAAATGACCAAGACCTTTCAAGGAATAGTTTTTTTTTCTCCCTTTTTTTCTCATTTATGAATTTAAATTAACAAAATGGAAAGATAGATTTGGATTTGTATGTGCATCGAAGTCAAAAGCACCGATTCCAAAGTTCCATATCTTGTTCCACCCTACTACCTAAAATAATTCATTTGAACCCTAAAGAAAAGGGGAAAAAAGGCAAGAGTTGGAATGAATGTTGGATGTATTTGGTGTTCAAACTTATTTTAACAATAGTATCTCCTCTCTTTTCGTTCTCTTTTTTCGTGTCAACCGAAGCTACTTCGTGGACCACAACATACCTATTTATTATGTTAAAAGTTCGTATCAACTTCTCTAATCTGAAAAAATCAATGTAATTTTTAAAGTAAAAACTTTAGTAAAATATCTTTAACGACTGTAGCTAGTATGATTTAAGCTATTTCAAAATGTAAATTTATATATTTTTTGATGTTCATTCATTCTGTCGTTTTTTATTATCTCACCTTTTTCGTGATAGTGGAATTGCTGATCCTGTCTTCACACAAGGCTTTGTTTGCATTCATAGCCCGTTACCAATGTTAGGTTTGCATTGCGTAAAGGGGCAACCCAATTTTATTTATTCTTATTACTATATAAATGTAAACAGTCTAAGCTAGCCACATTTCTTTCCAATTGTCTCTAGGGTTTGATTTGGGTGTGGTGGGCCTTATCCTCCATGTGCTTCCATGTGCTGTGTCTTTCTCTTATAGCCCCCACCACCCCTTCTTCTCTAAACACACATAAAATCTCCTTTCTCTACTCATCCTTTTATCTCCTATTCCTTCTCTTTCTCTTTTCTCTCTTTCATGTACAACCCTAGCTCTTTGTAAACCCTAATTCTTCCTTCTCCATCCAATAAGATGCCCAATCCCAACAAGTTGAAACAACGATTTCTCGAAAAATGGCGGGTGGATTTGAAGACCTATACTGCTTCAAACACAACCATGGACGTCTCAGAGAGAAAGAAAGCGATAAAGATGTCTGCGGACTTGGCCATGGCTTCTGCGAGGAACGGCACGACCATTTGGAGTCGAGCCATCATTGCCAAATCCATGAAAGACAGAGTTCCAGCTGAGATCGTTCTCAGTCACCCTGTTCACGGGGTGAAGCTTTCGAAGCTCGGGAGGAAGAAGACAACGATGGTGCAAACGAAGGGTCGTCGTAGGGTGGGTCGAAGAGCAACAAGGAGAAGTAACTTCTTCCCGCCATCGAAGGCTTTCGCGAGATTGGTTGCAAAGAGATTGGTTGAGAAGAGAAGGAAAGTTTTGAGGAGTTTGGTTCCTGGGGGAGAGTTTATGGAGGATGAAGTTTTGTTGATTGAAGAAACCCTAGATTACATATCCTTTCTCCGAGCTCAGGTTGACGGAATGCGATTTCTTGCTAGTTGCAAACGAGAAATTTCAAGATTCATAATTTGCTTTACAAATATATTTTTTAATTTCTTTTCTTTTCTTTCTCTTTTGGAAAAGCTTGTTTGATTAGGGGAGAAATATATTCACTGATGCAATATTGTACAGGTGAAAAATATATACTTTTAAGTGAATTGAAGTTTTCATTTTTTCTTTTCAAATTATTGGTCCATCTTTAATGTTGATCTCTTGCAATGATTAAGCTCAAAAGGACAAGCAGAAAGACCCATTTTGTGAATAATCTGTCCAAATAAAGCTGTGAAATGTGATCATATTTGGTTTCAAATTTGACTTAATTAATTATGTCTTTCTTTGTTATCTTCTTCTGCTCATAGGGGTTATTAATTAAGTACACTTTTTAAAGCTCATATAAAGAATTGTGGTGTTTTTTTTTTAAATATTTTTTGGAATAATTTCTAACACTGCCATAGCTAATTTGAGGAAATTAGTGGAATGAAGTAAATTGAATTCCAAGATGAGTATTTTCAAACTAGATGGTCTTTTTGCAAGTTCCAAGCTCATGTTTGTTGGACATAATTAAATGAAAATATAATCCCACATTTAATTACAATGTCTTTTTTCCCTAGAATTAATTATTTAAATTCTATATAGCAAAAATTTGAAATCAAAAGTAAATTTTTATTTTGCAAGTACATTTTAATAACTATTTTGTTTTCTATTTTTTATTTTATAAACAATATCCTCCCCTATATGTTTCTTTGTTTTGTTATTTACTTACTTAAAACGTTTCTAAAATCTAAGAAAAAAATTTAATTAACTTATTTTTTAAAATTTGGCTTAGAATCCAAATAAAATTAAAAAAAAAAAGTAAAAAGAATGTATCAAATAGACTGAAACATCAAAGATTAGTCTCGTTCCTATATAATTCTTACTCATGTGAATAAGAATCCATCAACTTATCAAAACGGAGTCTTAGTAACTTTTATAACTCTAGAAAAAATCACCAAAATAATTACATCAAACAGGCAGATCATCTTACATAACCAACTCGTGTCACAAAAGGAAAAGCAAATCCAATTTGGAACCAAACACGTGAGTTTCCACGAAGCACTAAATCAAAAAGCACTTTTGGGGAAACCAAATGGACAAATTTTAATTGCTCAAAAACACTGTAATTGCGATATGTCTGGCCAAAGATGAAAGCACATGGGTTGGTTTTTTTATTTTTTGTTAAATAATAATTAATCGAAGGCATGCAAATTTTGTAAAGAGTAAATTAAAAAGTTGGTGATAGCGATGATTATAGGGGCCAATAGGCGCACACCCGTGTGCATATGACAACAACAATAAGGCCAATGTGCCCAAATTTAATGCTAACAAATGGCCACTACTGAAATTGTGAATAGACTCAAACACCAATGCCTCATTAATATTTTAACTTCCCAATCATATTATTAAATGCATATGCACATGCCCCTACCCTTTTTTCATTTCTTTCTTTTCTCTTCCTTCTTGCAATGAACCTAGCTCAAAACAGACTTATTCATCAAGACAAAACCACTTTAATAAAAATTAATGATACAAAAAAAAGTATGTTGTTGAATTATAGAAATATAAAGCTCTCGATGTTTTCTGGTGTGTAATATTGACGTTTCGGAGCTTTTAAGAGAAGGGACCACATAAACGAATTGATATCATTACACGTCAAAATAAGAGAAACAATGAGATTTTGTAAATATGGGAAGACTTTACAATTAAAGAAAGCTTGGTATATATGTTAAAGTGTTGAAGAAAAATGGTTAATTTACCGAACCCTATATCAGTCTAAGCTTTTAAGTTCTATGATGATTTAATGAGAGTAATAAGATACAGAAATTTAAAAAGTTGTTAAACATGCTTAGCTAGTTATTAGCTTGGAGCTAGTGATAGGGGATGCAAGGAAATGCCAAATGTTTGTCAGGTAAAAGTCTTAACATATTAATTTTGGTTTTAATTCATTACATGAAATAATAATATGAAATGGGGAATGAAACAATATTATTGTAGAAACTTGGACAAAATATATTAAAATTACTGTTGAATTCAAAAGCTTTTAACCTAATTGACTTAGTATAAATTTAATATTTGTTCTCAGTACTGAACAATCTCTACCACCAAAATCAAGAGATTAATGTGTTAATTAGCACCGATTTTGATAATATTCTCGTTTCTTGTTTCCATTTTTTTAGAAACCGTTCGGTAACTATCCATATTTCTCGTAAAAATATTTTTAAACTTTTGTAGATATTATTAATCAGTTGTTGTGGTGTAGTGGTTATCATGTTAGTTTTACACACTAAAGGTCCCCAGTTCGAACCTGGGTTCCTCACATACCCACATTAATATGAATTGGCATTTCTTTCTAAAAAAAGCACTATAGTCAAGTTTTGTTCACTTCTGAGAAAGTGAACAAAACGATATTGTGACCGCACTACTAGAAATAACGTTTTTCCGATGCCTAATAACGTTTCGAAAAACAGAAAAAATGTCGAGAAAAGGTTTTCTCGATGCCTAATAACATGGTTCATAACCAAGCTAGAAAAAAAGTTCTGGGTTTTATCAGGAAAAGAAAAAGAAAGGGAAAACAAAGTTATGTTTGAGGGTTAAAGAGTTACCTTTACACAATTAAAAGATGTCAAGAGTCCTAAGCCAAGCAAATCCATGAAATCAAAGAAGCTGAACCAACCTTTTACAAACCCATCATGAACCCTAAAATTATAAATCTTCCCAATTATTCTCCTACAATGAGTGAGAACAGGAAAAAAAAAAAACCAACAATATATTTGTTCTTTAAAGTCTATTAGATTTGACCTCTCTTTTAATTAAGAAAAATAAATAACTCCACATGCATATAAATTGGTCTTTTTCTTGTAATCAATTAATTGCATTTGTTTATTTTAAATTTGAAAGTATGGACAATGGCTCACTAATTTGAATTTATATAAATTTTCTTGATAGGAAGTTGCACAAAAATCAGAGAGGTCATTGTAGCTAGAAAGATGCAATTTTGTGTTCCATTAAATTTCAAGCCTATTTCTTTCTCTGGTCTTTTTAGAATATAAAAATATATATAAATCATACAAAATTCAAACTCTACAAATCTATTTATAGTGATAGATATATAGATTTATTTAATCACTGAAACTATGTTCACATTTACCATTTTTAAGACTATTCAAAAACATGATTAAAACTCTCCTTAATTGCAAACCTAAGCATATGAACATCAAGTCAAAGATTAAATTATTTGTGATGTAGTATTTTAAAAGAAAAAGGACTCTACTTTATTGGAAAGAGATTTTTAGCATTTATAGATTTAACATTGATCTAAAATGAAAATTTTATACATATATGTGAAAGGTACATTTAAATTAAATAATTGTTAATAATGGTAAACAATTTCAAATTCTCACTAATCTAAATTCATAAATCATAATGTTTTCTTTTTATAAAAATGTCACAATTTTTTTTAAAGAAAAATTAATAAGTTTTTTACCAATTTTTTTCTTTTTTAGTACAATATGTAGGGGTACATATTCGAACCCAGGATGTTTTGAAAATAGATATCTTAATCCGTTAAACTATGTTCGGTTTGACACTAATATTTTGATCAATTGACTACATTCACAAAACGATATTAATAAAATACAAAAGTAGATACACTAGACCATAGGAAAAATCATGAAAAATCCTAATCTAGTAATAAATAGAGTAAAATGGAAACACACAATTTGAATTTGATTGAGAAGGAAAAATAAAATTAAAAAAGAAAGGGAAGTTATGGGAACAAAGAAAATGAACAACTGGAGGTGATTGGATATTGAAAGAGATGCATTGCTGATATCTCATTCAAACCAGCTAGCAGTTAGCACACACCCATGTTTTAAATTTTTCATCAATTTTTATACAATCACTTCATTTTTTTTTTACAATAATTTCGAGATACGAGGGATGGAACCTCTAGGCACGAAAGAAAAAGTACATATCAATTACTCTACCACACTTCCTTTCTAATATATTAGTTTGAAGAAAAAATGTATATCTAATTTTAAAATTTGTCTTTTAACATAAAATTATATAATGAAAAGGCAAATTTTGAAAGTTAATCAGAACCTGATACATATTATCTTTTCTAAAGTATGAAACCGATTTCATGAGAAAAAAGAGGAAAATGGTATGAATTACAGAATAATTTCGTTTCTAAAAATAATATTGAAAAACCAAAAGCTATAATTGAATTAGTTTAAGATACGTACAGCTGCAGCACTTAAATTTATCAAATTCATACAGTAATTTATTGAATTAAATTTAAAATACCATATATAGATAAATAATAAAACACTCGTTGAGTATGGGAGAGTATATATCTCTATTTTGATATGGACAGGAAGGAAATAATCATATAATATACATATACATATATATATAATATTTTTATTAGAGGTTCAAGAAATTCAATAATATATATAATAAGATATATTAACCTAAATTATTTTGTTGGGTTATAAACTTATTTTCGTCGATATTTTATGTATCTATGAGTTCGAGATTGATATGAGAGGTAAATCAACGTTTTTATAATATTATAAAAAATCGATAAAATATAAAAAATATCAACAAAATCTCACCGATATGGACTTAATATTAATTATTTTAACTTATTTAGAAAGAATGAAATTTTATTTGTTAATTTATATATTTTTTATTAATTTTTTATTTTATAACTTTTCTAAAAATATCTATCGTCGTCAACATTTTATCAATATTTCTATCGACATTTCCATAAATTGAGATATCGACATTTCCATTGACATCGATATTTTAAACATTAATTTTACTCTAGTATGTCACAAATTATCAAAACTTTAATTAATATTAATTTCTGAATTTTAATTGGTGTGATCAATATAATAAGAAAAATTGCATTTTCTTATATATATTATATATTATATAATAGTACAGACTTTTTTTTTTAACATTACATTACAAATAAAGGAAGGGGATTGAATCAAACTTGCAATTCACAAGGAGAGACACTAATACTTAGATTACTAAAACCTCCGTATTATATTACCGTTTACATTTAAACATATCATTAACCGTTAAAAGATAAATAAACCACCACTCAACCCAGAAGTTTAAACTAATGGGAATTTCTGCTCTGATACCATGTTAAAAGATTAATAAATCACCGTAAGGGAGAATGTTGAGAAACCATATAAATGAATTAAATTTACCAAACTCATCCGCTTAAGTTTAGGAGTTTTGTAATGGTTTATTCATCTTTAATATTAACAACTAAAAATACATAATGATATGGTAAAATTTTCTCGATCAATAATACACTCCACAATGTGAATGTTATTTAAGAAAGGGCGAGGCCTAATGTGTCAGCCTCATTGAATAACTTTCGAAAAAAAATTTCAAGGTTGTTGAGAGGTCTCGATTCGAAATATAATATTAATTTATTTTTGGTGGGTGAATATAGATTAGTAGATATGAATGTGTTTAGTCTTTGTTTTAAGTTATCACTATCAAGCAAAGTAAGTCGGCACGGCGCCATCTCATTCAAATGCTTCTTCAACCTTCAATCTTAAGCTCACAATCAATTCCCCTATCTCTTTCCTTTCCTTTCTAGAGTATTGTATTTCACCATATAAAATATTATTAAATTTTCGATGTAGGGCCAAATGAAAATATTCTCTCGACCATCTGGTTGGATTGAGATTTTCGAGAAGACATTTAGGTAACGTTTCATTCTCGTATCATGTTTTTCATTTTCTATAAATTTCAACATAGGACCAAGTTTATGTTTCTCAACTTTGATTAGGATTTTCTAAAGCCATCGTGTAAAATGGTTCATTCTAGTTTCATGTTTCTTATTTTCCGTTTCCGCTTTGTTTTGTAATGTATTTCTAATTTTTAAGAAACTTTACTAAAGTTGTGTTGATATATTTATATATTTTTTGGAATATTAGATTTTGGTTTTTTTTTCCTCTTTTTTTTTAATAAACGGATTTGTTTGATAATGTTTATGTTTCTTGTTTTTGTTTGTCATTTCTTATTTTTTGTTTCTAATTTTCTTCTTTTTATAATTTTTTTTGTAACAGTTTTTTTTTTCTTGTTCTTTTTTTATTAAAAAAAAACAGAAACATGTTTGGTAATCTTGTTTCTTATTTTTCAAATTTTTAAATTGAAAAATATATATTTGAAAAATAATTTTACAAATGAAATATAATATTCAAAAGTTTTGTCATATTTATTTTTTGAAAAAATGATAAAATAGTACTTTTATCTATGTTTTAGAAAAACTAGAAATTGAAACAAGTAATTTGATTTTGTTATTTTCAAAAAATTGAAAATGTTTGAGAAATGAGAAACAAAATCAGTTACCCAATATACTTATGTTTCTATTAACAAATGATCCTGAAGATTTTAGTTTTATATTTGTGATTCATATATGTTTACTAGTTTCCAAAATATAGTATTGTTTTATTTTTTGGTACAATATATAGGGACGTGGATTCGAACTCACCACCTTTATTTTATCTTTTTTCTTTCTCACTTACAGCATGCATAATAAATACATCATCCACTTTAATTTAAGCTTTGAGATAAATGAGACAGGTATAAGAAGTTTTAATTTATTCATTGGAATTGAATGGGTTGCTTTTATTTTATTTTATGTTTTGAGAACAACACACATAGTGGAAGATTCAAACTCTCCACCATTTTATTGGACATAGATGTCTTAACCTGCTTAAATGTTTGTTTTTATTATTTGCAATCACATTAATTAAATCGTTTTCCTTATTTTGCGTTATTTTATATATGTTTTATTAAGGAAATAATTTCTTATAACTTGCTTCAAAAAAAATTATTAATTTTTACCTTTTTCTTCTTTTTTTAGTTCAACAATTGTGGAGTATATAGAATCTAATCGTTGACGTTTGAGATGTTAGAGTATTCTTATCCACCGAGTTATGCTTCAATTCTCAGCCATTTAAAATTCAAACATTTGATAAGACATTTTTTCTCATAAAGTAAATGATAAATTTTCTTATAAAATCTTAATTTATTAGTTTAAATATGTTTTATAAATTTTTTAATTTCAATCATTTTTCAAAACATATTCATCAACGTCAACATTTTTTAATATATTTCTATCAACATTTCTACCAAATTAAACCTTCAATAGATTGTAGACTATTCTTGATATACTTTATGAAAAGAGACACTTCATTAAAATCAAAATTCCCAAGATTTATACTTAGATAACAACTCTAAGAGGAACTCAAAAAAGAAAAGAAAAAAAAAAGTTTTTGTTATAATAGAAAAGCCTCACTGAAGATATGGTTGCTTGCTTTGACAAATGGAGGCCCAGGAAGACCCTGTGAAAATTATAAGCCCATAATCTCTAGTACAAATGGGCTTCACTAATTTAATCCAATTAGATGGAAAAGAGGCTCAAAATATCTGCTAATTAATGGGCTTCACTAAAATTAGCCTCCTTATGAACTTTTTTTTTACGCCCATTAATTAGCAGATATTTTGAGCCTCTTTTCCATCTAATTGGATTAAATTATAAATGTAATTTTTTAAATTTTATATTCAAGTTCATTTAGTTTCTTAAGTTTTAAAAAAATTTCACTTGCGTCATTGAACTTTTCTTAATTAGAATTTCATTGGCCAAAATGAGTCTAACTAAGCGGTAATTGACATTCACTGATTCCCTTGAGATCGAAGGTTCAAGCTCATTTCATTGTAGTAGTAAGTGACGTTTCAATGGAACAAATATGGACTAATTTAGTCTTATATTTACAAGAAATTGCAGACAGGCTATAAAATAGAGTGATAATTTTTGTTAAATTACAAATTTGATCCCTATGGTTTTAACAAACTTCTAATTTGATGTGAATAGTTTTAAAAGTTTCAGTGTAGTCTCTATATTTTGGACTTGGTTTTAATTTGACTTATAATTAACCTTCACCTCACAAATCTCATCCTTATCGTAACCCTATTGATTTTTTTTTAACGACACTTTTGTAATTAGTAAACTCTGTTAGTTAACTTTATTAAAAGTTTATTAGCTAAATATTTAAAAAAAAACAAATAATTAAAAAAATAGACTTTTCAAGTGAATAAAATACAATTTAGGGGGCCTAGTAAAATTTTAACCAAATTATAGGGATCAAATAGGAACTTTGGAAGTCATAAAGATAAAATTCAAACTATATTTGAACCAATTAAAACTTTACTCAAACCATAAGAACCAAATTTGTAACTTAACAAATAGTTTATAAAACAAACTTGATACATTACTAAAAAAAGAAGAAAGTAGTTGTTTTGAGCTGTATTCATTGCTTCAAGGGTTTGTTGTGAGCAAGATTGAACTCGGTCAATCTAATAATTGACAGCTTGCATCATGTTTTAACCACCTCGTTCAAGATGTATTAGAAAAAATATTATCTAGACGAGTAAATAGAGCGACCTTAAAATAGCAAAGACGACAGACCGACCCACGATCTAATAAAGGGTATACTATTTTCTTTGAACTTGGTTCGACAGAGCATAGTTCGACAATTAAAATATTTACTCTTCCGTGAAAGATTAGAGACCATTTAATTGTCTTGTTCCAACAAACCAATAGAGGGATGAGTTATTCTGTTTAGGAGTGGCTTACTTTTTCTTACGTATGGCTGCTGCAACCATCACCTTCGCTACAGTAATTAAGTTAAAGAGATAAAAGAAAAGAAAAATTTGAAAGAAAACTGATGGATTCGCCATGTACATGTGTTGTCCCATCATCAACCTTGTGTCATTGTGTGTGATGATTACTGAAATTGAATAATATTTCTCATCACTTTTCCTCTTTCAGAATGGTTATTCATCGTGCCATCCCATGTAACTGCTCAAAATTAAGGTTTTAAATGTTAATATATATATATATATATATATTCTCGATCAATAAATTCAAAGTTACGAAACTCACTTCAACCAAAAAAAATATTGATGTGCACGGAAATTTTAAAAGTCTCAATTTTATGGAAGTATAATAGATATTTAAAAAGAAAAAAAGGTTGTTCATATATAACTATTTAGACTAACGAACGAGTATTTAATTACTTTTTAAATAAGTTTTAAAAAGAGTATATCAATTGACATTATGTATGCATACTGATACTGCTATTTTATTGGTATTTTATTGTTTTGTTGATCTTTTTACGATGTAACGGCAAAATGTTGATTTTGAACTCATGAACTAAAATACTCTCGACTTGTTTTTGTTCTCAATAAAAAGTTCTTTTTATCTTTCTAAACCGGTGTTTTCATGTCTTTATATTATAAATGACAAGATCTTCATAGGATTAGGTTCCCACCCCAAAAACAAAAAATGCATATCCTACCATGTCTTGATTCAGTCCTTCGTTCTACTTTTTCAATAATTAATATATATTATTAAACATTGTACTAAATCATTAATAAAATAATGTTTTAAAACTAATTATTTATACTATTCAATAATAATTACTAAATAGTTTATTTTACCAACAAATATCTCCGTCCTCAAACAAGAATTCCTCGACGTCAACCTCGATTCTCGAAATTGAAGAATTTCGTGGGGGCAGAGATTAAAAATTTTCAGTCACAGAGGATGTAATCCATGTTCAATTTGAATGCTTATGATTTACATTAATTATTTTATTATATAAAAGTAATTTGGAGGAAGCAAACCTATGTAACCAACAAAACTCCACTTCTCAAGTCTCAATTACAGAAAAACAAAGGTCTTCGATTGTGCTATAAACCCTATAATTGGACTAAAAGAAGAAAAGAAAACGGCCAAGTCACCACCGATATATAAGACAATGACTAAGTCCACAAAGTTTTGTTGGAAAAATCAGAAAATATGAATTGAAATTATGTTGTGCCGTGAACAAAACCACTGTCCTGAAAGTAGATTTATGGCTCGACCGTGGTGCAATCGAGATTCAATCGTTCGCCCGTCAAAGTTAACACGGCACTCCAAGACACGTGCACTCGTAGTTGGGAGTGGTAACAAGTACTATAATTATCTAGGAACCACCAAAAACAATTAAAGTGATAGATAAAAAGTATATGCTTTAAAACCGAAGCCTCAAGTCTTATAGAAACAAGTTTCTATTTTTACTAGTTTTAAAATTAGTAATATTCTAAATTTAAAGATAAAACTCATTTTAACGAGAAAAGATTCCTTTTTTATTATGAATTAGTTATTCCCAACACATTTTTTCTTTTTTAAAGGTAAAGAGAGCAGTATGACAATTTTTTCTTGCATTTACCAAATAAAAAAGTGCCACATGGGTTTTTTTTTTCCTCCCTTTTGTAAAGAGTAGAAACAAAAAAGTGGCCATGGATGCAATTGAAGGTATGTAGGGTTGAGTGTGAAGATGGGCAAAAAAAAAAAAAAGAAAAAGAAAAAAGGGTTTGTTGTGTTGTGTTTACAGTTTTGTCTGTCAAAAAGGTTTTCGGAATAATTGCTTCAGTTTGGGACTTGTCCTCTCCCTTCATGAATGAACAACACACATCAGAAAAATCCTCTTCCACAGTTCCACTGCCAACTCTATACCACAGACTGCCCAATGCCATTGTAGAGAATAAATTGACTGCATTTTTACAAAATATTTCACTACTAATTTTACTTTTCATAAATAAAGTTTGATCTCCAAAATTTGATAATTGTGTTTGTTTAATAAGTTTTTAAACTTTTAATGTTCTATCTAATAGGTTTATTGAATTAGAAAGTCTTATAGAATGCTGAATTTTCAACTTATTAAACTTACTAATGAAAAGAAAATTAGAAACATCTATGCATATATACAGAACCTCTGTTAAATAGAAAAATTGAAAATTCAACGACCTATTGAAGTACCGTTAGAACTTGTTTCTATTTCTTCATTTTTAATAAAGAAAAATAGAATTGTATAGACGCCAATAAATTTAAGAATGATCAAATAATTTTTATATTTATATAGTGTAACAAATTGGAAACGGAAACAAGAAACAAGAAACTTGTTTTAATTGTTTCCAAAATTTCTATACAATTTTGAGAATGTTTCAAAAAAAAAATAAGAAACGAAAAACATATTTAGTTTCAAAATATTTAAATTTTTTAATAAAATTTAGGAAAAAAAACAATAAACGAAAACGTTATCGAACGAACCGTTAGAAACTTATCAGATGTGASTCCAAAAATTCATGTATTAAACTTTGCCTGGGTGACCAGGAGAGACAAAAATTAAAAGCAATATATTTTCCTCATCTATACATTGGAAATTTTGCAAGGGGGGCTTTTTGGTCTTTTGGTAATGTCACAAAGCTGTCTTGTGTTTTTTCTCAACTCTGAAAAGGCAAATATTAGAAAGATCTTTCTGTGACAACCCATGTACCAGCATTGAATATTGTGTTTTCCAATATTTGCTTGTTTCAAGACATGCTAGAGAGAGAAACATTTGGAGAGAGAGAGAGATTTAGGTTTTTTTTTTTTTTTTTGCGCAACCATGCATGCAACTTATGGTACATAGAAGTTTGCTTCTTCAGACATGGCAGCTCTGTGTAAGCTTCCATAATTTGTTTGCTTCAATCTCCTCCTCTTCTTCTACTGCCATTTTCTTTTAAAGAGGTTTAGGGCAACTTTGCACTCAAATTCATTGTATTGGTCCGCAGATCATAAAGAGATTCATTACTAAATTGTTAATATTTTTTTTATATATTAAGTGTCCGGGTGAGTTTACATGCGCTTCGACTAATCTCATGGAACAACCGTTTAACCCTACAATATATTTGATGTTGGAAAACATATGAGAATTACTAATTACTAAAGTAGATTTTTAATATTCGTTGGGTTAAGTTATTATTTTAATCTATGGTTTGCGGGGTTTGAATTTTAGTTTCTATCGTTTTAAAATTTTAATTTGCTTTCGTGTAATCCTTGCAAAGTATCTTTAACATTTTCACGGTTAAGTTTAGGTCCTAAATTTTTAGGATTGAGTTTGATACGTCTCTGAAATTCAAAAAAAAAATGTATAATAAGTTCTTGAAATTTTAATTTTATGTTTAATATATCTTGAAGTTTACAAATATATGATACATTAAACAAGTCTCTATCATATTTTGAAAATTTACGGACATATTAAACTTAAAATTGAAATGTCATGACCTTGTAAATAATTTAGTGTCAAATAAGTATTTGAATTTTATAAAATATCGAAGAAGAAAGAAATCTATTAAGTACAAAATTGAAAATTTTAAGATCTATTCAATACAATTTTAAAAATTCAAAGGATAAACTTGTAAATTATTATATATCATCTAATATTGATATACTTAATTTTAAGATCTATTCAATACAATTTTAAAAATTCAAAGGATAAACTTGTAAATTATTATATATCATCTAATATTGATATACTTTTTTTCACATGTGACATTCTATATTTGGATGTATAATATATTTGACGCATAAGCAAATCATGTCATATCATAACTCGAATATAATTCAAATGGTTAAGACATTCATCTTCGATAAAAAGTCACACGAGTTTCATTTCTCATTCTCGTGTGTACTCAATAAAAGAAAAATAAAATATCATTATTTTTCGTCCAAAAAAAATGACAACTTAAAAGATTGAAATATTTTATAAAATGTCCCTAAATGATGTCAATTTTCCTTAACTAAACAAACAGCAACCAAATTGAAAGATTTAAAATCATAAAATCAAATTGAAATCAATCGCAAGGGACTAAAATTGTAGTTTGTAACCTATGGGTCATTATTTTCCTCGTTTAGCTGAATACAAAAAATTAACAATTTTAGATATTTAATTTCTTCACCAACTTAAGCATAGTTCTTAACTAGCTATTTTAAACATATTATCATTAACTAAAAAAGATGAAAAAGTTGGAATCTCCGCCCTACATTTTGTTAAATTTAAAAATAAAATATTAGCAACAAAATTAAGGCATCCTCAGTCCTTGACAAAGTTTTCAATTTTGTCCGTCAATCTTTTCAAATTCTCAATGTTACCTTCAATTTATTAAAAATTCACCGTACAAGTTTGTTGCAATTTATCATGTTATTAAACTATTGTTTTATTAACATATGTTGGTAGTGAAATGCACACTTAGATCATCGTTGAATCAGAATTTTGTTGGTGGCCGACATGTACTTTTTGTTAACGAATTTTAAAAAATTATTTGTAGAATGACTTTATTTAGAATTTTGATTACGTGGAAGGTAAAATTAATAATATTAAAATATTGAAGATCAAATCAATATCTTTTTTACGATATAACGAAAATATCAATTTGAGTTTGATCTTTGAATGGATATCGAGCCTATAGACAGATGAAAATACGTAGGAGTCGCTGAAATTTAAGAGAGAGAGAGAGAGAGAGAGAGAGAGGTTGAAGGGTTGGATATGGTTGAAAGAAAGAGTAAGAATGAAGTAACCTTTGAGAGAAAGGTTTGAAAAATCCGAGTCCCCATGCTGTGTGTTGCCATTGCCTCATCATAATTCTTTTCAAAACTTACGTGACTCAGAGCCTAAAAGATAGTCCCACTGTCACATAACATTACACAATAAGCTTCTCTCTCTCTCTCTCTCTCTCTCTCTCTCTCTCTCTCTCTCTCTCTCCTTCTTCTTCTTCTTCTTCTTCTTTTTGTTTATATAAACCCTAAATCCATCCCTTCACCAATATGCCTTCTTCCCTCCATTTGCCTCTTTACATCACTTCATTCTTTCCCAAAACTCTCACTCCCTCTCAATTCTTTATGGATAATCTTATTCTTCTCATCTATTCATCTCTATTTCCATTCTCCCCTTTGCCTTACTCGACCCCGACACCGTCATCGATATCAACCCGTGATGATCATGTTATAAGTGTTAGAATTTAACCAACTTCTGGCGGTATCTCACCTGAGCTTTTAGGATTATTTTAAGTTTTTTTTTTCTTTTTTTTTTCTTGACCTTGCAGGACTTGTTAAGTTTTGCCGGTTTTATTTAGTAGTGTAGTGTTTTTTTATTTTTATATTTTGTTTTTTATATCTTGTCCAATCATTCTATCTTTGTTACTCTCTTCTATTCCTCCTGAGCTTAAGATAAATGTTTAATGTATGTACTACTCTTGATTTTATTCCTCCTGAGCTTAAGATAAATGTTTAATGTATGTACTACTCTTGATTTTGATGTTTGAATTTGAAGGGTTTCGCTATTTCTTCTATTTCGATTGTAATTATTTTTCATCTAAAGGTTTAATTTTTATTGTGAGAAACAGAGATGAGTTGCAATTCAATCATGTGTGTCAATTTCATTATAATTAGTACAAAACAATATGAAAAGACAATATTTTCTTATTGACTTAATACCCCATTAGGCCACTGCTAACTTTTTGACATATGAGGGAGAGAAAGAGAGGAACTTTAAAAAAATTATAATAATAACCTTGAAATAGTAATATGAAAATATTATAAAGTCAAGAATAACATATAAACACATAATTTCAATTAGCTTATCAATATCTTTTTCATATCATGTTCATACAAAATTCTCCTTGGAGAAAGGAGAGAGCTTTGGACTCTTGTTTCAATACAACTTTGTAACTTTTCCACAACATATATACACAGCCAATCATCAGTGTCGACAAAACTCAGCATTCTTCTTGTTTCTTTTTCATGGAAGGACAAAATAGAAAGGATCAAATTTGAAACAAAATGGAGCTCAACAGATTTTTTCACTGCTCCGAAATGATCATATTTAGGATCATTCCCAGAAATATAATCCTTTCTTTTGATTTGGGGTAAACATATGGACATTTAACATAAAGTAGAAGGGAAAAAGGAAAAAAAAAAAAAGAGAGAGAGAGAGAGAAAAAACTTGTGAAGGGAAAAGGGGTGTGGCGTTCGACGGTTTTCAGCATCCGCTCCCAGTCGTCACGTATTGATTCAGCGCAGACAACCATGATCTCCTACCTTCAGATGCTGTTCGTCGGAAACCTGATGATCTAGAACACTTTGCAACATGGTTCCTCATGTTTCTGTTTTCATTGCAAGGAACCATTGAAGAACTATTTTGTGGATCTCCCATACAAAGATTGGGGTTAAGTTTCACTGAAGGAAACCTCTGGCAGCTGAGTGATCGGAACGAGGCCCCGAGCGGAGAAATTCGGGAGCAATTGATCTCGGGCTTGCATAATGGTGTGGTTAATGTGGAGGGAGGTTCTGGTACCTCACCAGAACATGTGCAGAATGATAGAGACAAACTTGTTCTGGTGATCCCTTTCGCAATTGGCTTCGTTCCAGGAAGTTTAACGAAGGAAACTATGCCATTTCGGCAGAGCGGGCACGCAATTGAACCGGGCGGACCATTGGAAACAGATGATGTGCAGTTTGTAGAACAGAGGTACAGCGCACAGCTCGTGCAGAATTCATGATCACAACCTGCGACATTTCAAGTTTATATCCGTTTAACTTAATGGATTGAAAACTTTGAAATATTTTTAGATCATATTCTACTCCATTTCAGAACATGAGTAGAAAAAATTGAAATGAGGATGACTTCCGGTGCAAAATCATTACGATATATAAACAGGACAATAATAATCGTAACGCATTCGTCTCGTCTTTTTTCAACCTAGTTTACCTTGTGCAGCAACTGTGCATTCTCTTTCCAAACAGACAACACACGGATCTTGGCATGTAAGTAAAGAATCACTACTTCTCCATCCACATTCTCTGCAAATAGCAGGGGGATTCATAAGTTAGTAATCATTCAACCTTGCGACGAATTGCAGGCGTTCGAGAAGAAAAGAATATTAGAAATAGAAAGGTTATCAAAAGAGCTATAATAATGAACATTAAGAAATCGTTTAATGAAAGTGGTTTGGCATTCGATAACTAAGCTAAAACGAGGCGAAAGGAATTATTAGTCTCGAGGAATAGAAGAAATCTGAAAGGGGTTGTTGGTTATGAAAGGCTAAAAGCAATTAAGATGGGTAACAAATCTTTACAGAACTTTTTTGCTTCTTCTTATGTAAAAAGTAGAGTAGAGACTAGAAGATGTTTTCTCCAAATCATAGAGGAGTACGAACCACGTCGGTAGATACTATAATTTTTGTTAGGCATTACTCACCTTGCAATGTGAACAATGCTCATAAGGGGAAGAGTCAAATATGGCGAAGGGAGAAGATTTGTCGCCTCTACCGGTTCTTTGCTAAGAATTTCCTCGAGCCAGTCTCGGTGCCACGAACGAGCAACCATCAAGGGAGTCCATCTTCAAAAAGATAAAACATAGGATGATCTGACAACTCCAAGTTTATTGAGTAAGACAAATAGAATTATCCAAATAACAGATTGCTTTATCTATGGTCTTCATTGTATGCATCATAACCATGAGAAATAGAAAGTTCTAAAATAAAATTCTATACTCACTTAAATTCTAGGTACGTGGCCCAACCTCTTGGTTGGAGGTATATGCCAATAACCGCTGAGCTATGCTCACTTTGGCATTTCACTATGTGTTATTAATGTTACCATTTTATCCAAATAAGGGGAAAGTAAAATCACTATGGAACAAGTTGATAGGATCCCTTTTCTTATGCCCCGTGTTGCGACATGTTGAATCTAAAAGACCAACAAAATAACCATAGAGTAAGACCTATCTAGAGAACGAAAGGCCAAATAGAAGTGCAGTTGCATATCGATTGTCTCGAGAAATATGAGTACTTGGGAGAAGCATACCCATTTGCATTTTGAGCAGTAAGACTGGCCCCCCTAGCAATCAGCATCTGAAACCAAAACATTTACAAAAAATCATTTCAAGTACCATGCAGAATTAGGGAATGAATTGTGAAAATTTCTTATCATTTTCCTTATGGCCTTCAAATAAAGGACTTACTTGACAGCATTGAGCATTCCCACCACATGCAGCATAATGAAGGGCTGTGCTTCCAGCACCTATCAATGACATAAAATCAAACTTCAGAAGAAAGCCTGAAGAACCAATGTCTTTCAGCTCCTAACAGACTAATTCTAGCTGGCACGGTCAGTTGTAGGAAAAGTGCAACTAATGAACATGTTTACAAGAATATGATTGTCTTTTAACGACAAACTTGAACGGGATCTGTTCTATAGATTTCACAATTGCGTCATAGAGTTCTAATGAGAATATGATTGCCTTTTAGGAAAGAACATACCCGAACTCCAAATATAATGACATCAAATTCCACACACAAAATAACAATTTCTGACAACAATCAATTGAATTGGATTACAACGTAAAATTTGATGCAGAGAGGCACAGAGCAGAACAATTTTCGCGATACAGGACAGTAGTGACATGCTATTGATCTTTTATGTATCAGCAGTCTAATTTAACACAGTTAAAAACTGATCAACGAGAAATACTTCGACCACTTTAGACCTTACAGTAATGAGAAACAAGAAAACAATAGTTTTCAAATAAGATCCTCATAACAGCAGAAGAATGGATACACTAAGAACTGCATAAGAGAAATGAAAGATGGGACTAAAAAGCGAGTACCTATTAGATCGATGGTCGTTCCGTCTTCTACAGTAACCTGAGAAACAGAGGCACCTAAGTCCAAAAGTAAGTGAATGCTCTCAACGTGCCCATTAAGCGCTGCCATATGCAGAGCTGTGATGCCTCCATCGGCTGTCCTGTTAACTACCTCATTCAGAGCACTGATGGGTGAGATGCAAGAAAATTAGTCAATAACTTGATGTGGCACTTCGCAGAATAAAGAAGTCTATAACTGAACAGGATCAATCAAACAACAATACCTAAAGTCGAACTTGGAAATGGGTTCTTCATTGTTCGAACTAATATTTAACATATTCCAAAAATTTGTACTGGGTACATAATCAGCAAGCAGAAGCCTGATGCACCGAGAATGACCGTTCAAAGCAGCCATGTGAAGAGCGGTACCTCCGTTCAAATAATCCGCTCTGTGAATCTATTGTTTCCCAAAGAACAGATCATAACATTATCATACATATCCCATAAACTACTTCATAGAGAAATTTAGACCAGTGGAATTAATGCAAAGGGAAGCAACTCACATTTGCTTTAAAAAGTATCAGATTCTGAACAACCTCCCAGTGGCCATGCTGACAAGCTTGCATCAAGGCTGTCTGTCAACGAAACCGAAAAGTTCAATTCAGAACACCAACAATCTCTCACACACGCACAACAAGGAAGCTTCCAGCTAAACTGAAGGTCTAGTCTAATCATAATTTTGGCATTCAGAGACGGATAAACAAAATAATTACATAGAGAAACGGCCCGAATGAAACTAATTGAAAACAGAGAGCAACAAACAATGGCATTCATCGCACCTGACCCCGGTAATTGCGTAGATTTATCTCGACCCCAGATTCAAGCAATAGAGACACAATCTGCAGAAATTGAATTACCCCATCAGAGAGACATTTGGGAAAATCTCAAAGTTAAAGAGAGAGAGAAAGAGATCGAAAAGGAAAGCAAAATACCTCATGGTGGCCATGAGCTGCAGAGTAATGGAGGGGGGAATTTCGGACACCAAAAGTTGAATACCTCGCCAAACGAGGATTGTATTCCAACAGAGCCTTGGCTTCTTGCAGGTCTCCATCTCTTGCTGCTGAAACTAAGCGCTCCCCAGATGCAGAACATCCAAAAGAATTCCCAACAATGCTTAGAAATTTCATTTTTTTTCTCCAAGAGATTCCACTCAGAAACCTAGGGTATATCAAAAAGCCAGAAAACACCTTTCTAACCCGATAATCTCACCTAAAATTTCATAAGAATTTACAAACTAATCCACCCAAATTCACAGACAAAACGCAACCTAATTCCCACCAATCAATCAGGAATATGCCCCCAATTCTCTCCAGGGCATCCAAATTGATTGGTTTCAACAATCTAGAAGTTCAGTATATAAACAATCTTACATAAATTCCCCCAGAGTGAGGAAGACAAAAAGGCCGGCTAAGGAAATGCCGAGGTGAAAATCAAGGGCCGAAGCTAAAATACAAATGGGGAAAAACCCCCAAAAATTTTCGACTGTTTTAAAAGAAATTCTCCACCCTTTTTCACCACCGAATCAGACCCACTTCCAAATTCAGCTCAAATCGACGAACCCAACTTCGAAATTCTTCAACAAGAATCTTTAATGTATCAAACGATTGAAAACTGAAATACCCAATTCGGTTTAACGCCCAGTTGCCAGCCGGAATCTTCGATTTTTTCTGCCTCGTCCAAAGTGATCCAGTTCCCAAAGAAATGGAAGCAGAAAAAATCGAAGGCAGGAAAATACGGATTTGAATATCCCCCTTGTCGGGACAAGTTTGTCCAAATCAAGAAAAAGGGGATTGGGGGTAAGATGGAAGAAGGTTGCAGAGGGTAATGAGAGTGACGATTTGACAAGAAGGCGAAGAAGTTTCGTAACGAAAATTTGCTAAAAATAAGAAGGGTGAATACGAGAGAGAATTTTTCACAACAGAAGAACAAATTTGGGGATTGTGGGTGGATGGATTACGGATTTCTTTATTGGAAACCATTTTTTGGGGGATTTTTAACCAAAGAATGGTGTGAAGGGAAAAGCGTGTATTAATGATTGGTAATAATTTGGCAGTGAATATGTTTGGTGGTGGGGTTTTGTTCTTTTCTTGGTTTCAGTTCCTCTTGCCCAATGCCTCTCTCTTCCATTTCTTGGCCACCCAATTTCTTTTGTTTGACTATTGATGCAAAAGTTTGCATCTTTGGTGGGGCTAAAAAAAATTACATTTTTAATAAGTCAAAGTGAAACTTTTTTACTTATTTAACTTGAGTAGGTATTACTCGCTTAATTATGTTTGGATTTGGTTGTCGAGAGGGGTATTTTTTTCTAATACGACATGTGGAGTTGAAGATTCAAACTTATATCTTTTTTATTGAGAGTAAGCGTTTTAATTTGGTGAGATATGCTCAGTAGTCGAGTTAGATGTTAAACTTGAATAAGTGGTAAAATTAATACTCTTAATTTGGTATATTCACGTTTGGTGATGATTTTATTTATTTAGTTTTTAGTTTTGAAAAATTATACCTACTTACTTTAAGATAATAACAAGTTTTGTTTTAACTTGGATATTCTTTTTAACTTTTTAAAATTTTGGATTAGATATTTAGATGAATAGAATGAGAATTAAATTTTGGATTAGATATGGAAAACATTCTCTAAAATTAGATAACTGACTAAAACCATAGTCAAAATAGGCTTAATTTTCAAAAGTAGAAAATAAAAAATAAGATGGTTATTAAATTGCTTTAAATTATCATTTCTTTTCATTTTAGATATTTGTGTGGTTGTTTCTTTCCTTCTTTTAGTACGGTTGGAACTAAAGAGATTTAGATGAATAGAATGAGAATTTTAAATGTAAAAGACAGTTGTGTCATGGGATGAAGCAATTACAGCACGACTATCGTGCTTGCTTGTCGATTGTTGCTTAAGATTAACACAACTTCGAATTCAAGTGTACACTCGCTGAAACCAAATAGAATCGAAGAACATGTTCATAATTTTCTACCCAAAAAAAAAAAAATCATCTCCCCTGAAGAACAACCCTCGATTTAGTTCTAACTTTAAATTTTAATTTCTTGGGTCTTTCTACTTCTTCAGCTACTTAATAAAATGATGGTTTGGAAAAGTTAAAAGAAAAAAAAGCACAAAGGTAGAAATAAATCTTTGTTTAAATAAAATGGAAGTCTAAATTATATATAATCTATTCCCTAAATTTTTATACTATCTTTTAGTTTCTAAACTTTCATATATCTTTCATATCTGTTATATATCAATTCTACCTTCCTAATTAAAAAAATATATTACGTTTTCATTCTTATATAATAATGAGTAGCAACACGAGAAATTCTGATTTAACAACCATTGTTAAATTTTGTTTGTTT